>CAMOHE010025009.1:20195-75387 GCA_946598075.1 Artocarpus hirsutus
TTAGCCTATTTTTGAGTAAACATGAGGTCATTGAGTAAACCAGTAGTTTACTTTCAATGGTTGAAAGGACCCAAAAAAAGTACTGTTGTACTTTTGGGTAAACGAGTGGTTTGAAGGAGGGAAAAGACACTCTACAAAAATGTAAACTTAAAGCAAGAAACAAAAAGGTTTATTTTTTGGTAAAAGGAATTTTTGGACAAAAAAAAAACTTAGATATCATGGTTTTGCATTGGTGTGAGGCATGGCAGTGATATCGCAGAAGGAAGGGGTTGCAAAGGCTTGTCTTGATGCTACAACCTGGGGCAGCTCAAGCTACATAAGACTTGGAGAGAAACATTTAGGAAAAGAAAAATAAAACAGCAACGTTCCTCGTAACAAGCTTGGTGTAGAATCTCTAGTTTGCCACCTTTTCTCAATAACAAAACGGAGGAGCCAAATTTCCTCAATAGCCAAGCAGGAGTGTCAAGGAAACAAAGGGGGAATTGGACAATAACGTAGCATGGCAAGATAGAAGGATCATAATGCGGCAAAAGGGGAGGAGATCACATGGAGGTAAGAGATCAGCGGGGACAGAGACGGTGCCAACGGCGGCAGTGGAAGAGAAAAAGATGAAGAAATAAGGTCATTTTTTTCAAAAAAAAAAAAAAAAGTTTGAGCTAGGGTTACGGCTGATACTTTAAATGAGAAGATGATATTTTGATGAGTAAAAATAAATGCTACTACTAATGGTAATCTGGTAGATTACTTTTTTGAGTGGCAGATAGCTAACATATATTCTGATCTTTGACCAGCCCCTCAAAAAGGCCATTCAAAATTCAAGGTAATCATGAATTTTGAGAGCAGAGTAGGCGTGCCTTAAACGTTTGATTGGTGAGTTAAACGTGTAGTACAATCCTACTACTAATAGGCCGTTTGGAGAATCAATTGAAACATACGTTTTAAGTTTAAGAACTGTAACACGTGTGAGTTTTACATTGTAGCTACTTTTTTTTTTGCTCATTGTTGAGAGTTTTATACTATTTATTGTTAAAACTGATAAGTTAAAACAAACAGAGGGTAAATATAACTCATGTTGAAATATAGCAAAAAATTATATAAAGTATTGCATTCAGCAAAAACGTAATTTAGCTAAGTATTTTATTGTGCTTTGGACGCCAATTGTCGGTTCTTCCGTTCTTGTCGTTTTGAGTGATCCTTGTTATTTGATCTCAATCCCGTGTTGTTGATGTATTCAAGACAATGTCGTTCTCTAACGTTGTTGACGCATCTGGAATCCTTGAAATAAAATAAAATAAAATAAAGGTTGTTAGACGTATCTATGGCTATTGTGTCTTTCCTTTTAAGGTCGTTTTATCGTTTGTTGTTGCTTTACGTTTTAAAGTTGTAGGTTTTGTTTATTGTCGTCGCTTTCAAGGTTATTTCTGTTTATGTGCTACCTGTCGTTTGAGCGCCCCCCAACCCACACCCCCCCCCCCCCCCCCCTCCTTCCCTTTTCTTTCTTTCTTCCTTTATTTTTTCTCTTCTTTGTCGCTCCCCAAAGTTGCTGCAGTTCTTACGGGTAATTGGGCAGATTTGGGAATAGTCGTTTTAAGTTTGTTTGTTTATTTATTTATTTATTATCGATTTTTTGGGCAAAAATATACCTTATGTGCCCTTCTCTCTTACAATTGTCCTTCCTACCGGAGGGGGCCCTAACCCCATCCTACCGCTCCCAACCAGGCTAGCCCCAGTAGTGTCAGTTGTTGTTGCCTCTGCCGAAGAAGTAAACAACATAAAAATAAAGCGGCTGTTTGGTAAACTAATTTTAAACGCGTTGTTACTTTTATAAGGTTGAATTATTGTGTGTGTGTGTTTGGTCAATTTTTATCCTTTCCGGATCTGATCGACATATTTTATTGTCCACAATCGGGCTTGTTAATACATAAACACAATTTGGTGACAAATTGAACCTTGGATAAAAATGAGGAAACAAAATGAAAAGGGAAAATTCTAAAAGTATTCCTTGGGTTATTCAAAATACCGTAAATTTTCTTCAGTTTAAACTAATTAAAGGGTATTACTCCAGTTTTTTAACTGGGTTAAAAAAATCCCTAATGTTAAATAATGTCAAAAATATCCTCAATAAGTTAAGTAGTATTTAAACATTAACTATCCAAAGATAGAAAATATTTTAAAACTAGTTTACTTACAAACATAAAAGAAAAAACAGAAATGGTCTACTCAGCTAAACTTATCCTCATTCATGATCTATCCATTTCAACATCCAAGTTTCACTTCCAACATTTTAGATTTATTTTTGGTTTTAAGTATAAATTTATTTCTTTGTTAAATAGTTTCATAAATTTTTGTTTTAAATTTATACCTTTGTATTATATTTAATATATTTTTTATTCATATTATATTTATAAAAGGTAAAAGGTTTAAAAAGTGTAATTAATATTAAAACTTTTAAACTGAAAACTACAATATCCTATAACATACAAAAACTTTATACTTTAACTTATTTTTTAATAATTATAACAAAAAAAATTTTATACTATAACAATCAAAAATTTTAATAAAAACTTATTTTGTTAAACATGCTTTTAATACACAAATTATTACATATTTTCTATCTTCATTTTGACCCATAAAATCTCAAAAATCCCCAAAAAAAAAAAAAAAGAAATAATAAGACACAGGTTTTGATCTAAAAGATTTTATTATTTTTTTGTATGTTATGTTTTTTTTGTCCTTTCTTAGTCTTAAAAGTTTTAGTTTTTTATCATTTTACTTGAAATAAATTAATCATTTTAAATATCAAAATAAAAAAAATATTTGTATATTAGATATAACAAAATGTATGACAAAATCAATTAAAATCTAACAATTTTAACTCTAACAATATAAAACTCTTCCATACTTAACATAAAACAAAAATATACTACAACATAAAAATACTCTCAAACATGATAATGCTACTTTTCGTTCAAACTCTCACACTCAATTTTTACTCATTTGTGAAAGTCATACACTTCTTTAAGTTATACGTATGATAAGATTAAAAAAAAAAAATACAACACAAAAGTATAATTTTTAAATTAACGTGATGACTATAATTTTTAAATTAACGTAAAAGTTAAAATTAGCAAAGTTATAAAAAGATAAAAATCCCCCCTTTTTTTTTCTCCACAAAAGTTGAACAACGAACTTGAAAGATTATTTGGAACCTCTTTTTATGGTAAGATCATTGGTACTTGATAACATAATGGACGCCCACTATATTTTTTTCTACTAACCTCAACAACTTAGGCTTGCATCAATATTTTGAACCAAATGATTTTACCAAGAATGCTATACACTAAGCTATAAATATACAAATAAATAAATGTAAGCAAAATAACAAAATATTTTTTCCTACATCGATCCACTTTTAATAGATTCATAGAAACAAAATCACCAAACAAAAACAAACAAATGAGGGGAAAAAAAACACCTTGATTAAAATTTCCTTTAAGGTAGTGGGGATCCAGCACATGTGGAAGATAATCACATAGAGCAAAATTAAAAAAAAAAAAAAAAGTAACGCACATAACAAAGCAAATCTATAAGCACATTTGTCTAAATACATATCACGTTGCAATGATATATCATCATACGAACAATAAACCGTACCGATACGTCCACTTCCACAGCAACACAATGGTGCCTCCCGGAACTGAACAAACTCAAGCACTAATTTCTCATCCCAACAAAAGGAAAAACGACACAAACCCAGACATAAACATATATATAATCAATAAATATAATGAAAATAAAAGAGACAGAGAGAGAAGAGAAAAACGACATAAAATCAGCGACGGCAGCGAGTGATTCTGGAGCAGCCTCTGGTGTAAGGGTGAACTGGGCCTCTGGCCTTGAAGCAGTTAGGGGTGTAATACGATCTGCCGGAGCGCGGCGGGCATGGGATTCTGTTCGCCGACAGGGCGCCGTACGATATGTAGTACCTTGTCGTACCTCTCCAGAACAGAGATCTCCGGTCGACAAAGCCACCCACGTCGTCGATGCCTTCTAACTCCTCGTCGTCGTCGGCGATCTCGTCGTAAAACGGCGTTGTCGTTGGCCACTCCAGAGCGTTGTTCATGAGCTTCAAGCTCGTGTCGTCCAGCTGAGCCCCGGTTGGAGAAAGTCTCAAGCTCACGAAGATAATTAGGAAGAAGCAGAGAAGCTTGGGAGAAGCCATTGGGAAGTTCTAGAGAGAGAAAGAAGAGGTGATGGGCAATGGGTAGAGTGAGTTTTTTTTAGAGGTTTTTGGGTTTTCTCTAAATCTATGGCAGATTTTGGGAGGGGAGAGAGAGAGAGAGGAGAGAGAGAGAGGGGGAGACAGTGGACAGAGATCACATGGAGGACAGTTTGGGCGCCATACAGCTGTGGGTTCATCAATGCCTGAATTAACGCCTGCCTCGATAATCGGGTACCAATGCCGCTCCTTGTGGTTATGATCTGCTGTGTTGAAGAGTATAGTTTGTTATCTATGACGGTTTTCGGGCTTTTGGGTTTTGGATTCTGATGAACAGAGAGGGCACGTGCAATGTGGAGGATTTGATTAGGAAAAGGATTATAGTGTTTTGTATGTAGTGAATCAGGCACTGTGTCGGGTGGGGTAGCATATAAGACAATTGTTGAACAGTTCAGTTGGGTTTTTCATACGCGGTTTCGCGGTTTGGAGTTAAAGTTTTACCCTTTATTTTCGCGTAATAAATTCAGTTATAAATAATATAAAACTCTTATATATTACGATATAAAATTTTTACATATTATAAAAAAAATTATTTTAACTAATAGTTTCTACCACCTTTCACACACTTAGTTCAAAGATAATAATAGTTAGAGTTTTATATAATAATAAATTTTTACTTTTTTATTACTCATGAGAATTTTAGATTATAGTTTAAATTTCGTACTGAAGCTTAGATACAGTAACTTTTTTGATATATAAATCGCCGATTATGGTAGATGAGTTTTTGTTAGCAATTTATATAGTATGCTTGAAAACGTAATTAAAATTAAAAGTTAAAACGATTTTATTATAGTATATGAGAGCTTTATACTATAGCCTATTTTAACTTTATATTATAAAATGTTAAAGGTTTATACTATCGCATTTTCAAATATGTAATTAGAACATTATTGCCATATGCACCCATAATCAGTTGAAATTGGAAACATACCAGTAAGTTATTAGAATGTTTGAGATGTATGATTTAAACTAAGTTTAGTAAAATAGATTGTAGCATTTGAAAATGTTATGCTTTAACTTGCTTAATTTTTTACACTAATATGTAAAAACTTTATATTGTAACAACAAAAAATGAAAAGATATTGTGGTAAAACCAATTCGAACCGGATATATTATATTAATTTAAATTTTGTGAGAAAAAGCACTATATCAAAATCAGTTTGAAGTATTGAATCAAACCTAGTTAATAAAGTGCAAGAATAAAATAAAATGAAATAAGAATGCATGAAATTACAATGATTCTAGTTAAATGTTAGAGATACGACCACCATATTACTTAGGTTTTCTTTTTTGCTATGTAAAAATAAACGCGGATGAAATTATCGGTTTAAATGGAACTGTTGGTAATGTTGGTACTCTAATTTGATTGAAATGTCAAAGAAACTATCTATGTTGGTGAAAATATCAAAAAATTTATGAACACTACAGAAATTCACATGATATAATTCTAATTCCTTAAGAGAAACATATTGAACACGTTTTATGTAAAAAGCTTCATATATTAGATTTTTCAATATCAAAATGTTGAGCCTCAAGCGTGTTTGGGACTCTATTTTGATTCAAACAATATCAGTGTTGAGACATCTTTTAAATAGTGTTAAATATAGTTATGAACACACCATAAATAGTCTCGTTGATTTCTTCTCAATGTAATTACAAATACGAAACTGTAACTTCAAATGTTTGCTTGAAGTGGTGGTGATATGCCTGGACGAGAAAAATTAAAAATTCTATATCTATCATAATTTCCACAATCATGATTAGATAGATATAAACGTAAGAAGACTTGTTAGAGGAGCTGTTAATTGGATCTCAAATCCATCAATTGTAAATTAAAAAAACATAACATTCACATATAAAGTTGTTACTACTTACTAGAGGACAAATGCTCAACCATGTAGACCATAAGATATTGATATATTATTTTAAAAAAACAAAACAAACAAACAACCAAAATATGTAATTTTTAATAGGGGCCAAAATTTCTGCAAAATCTTCCACAAATAAAACTACAATCATAATGATCTGTAAATTACACTAATAAAAACATTTTTATAGTAGAAAAATGTTTCGATACATATCAAATTCTAAAATTTCGACTAAAATTTGATCAAAATTTGCATCCAAGAAAATAAGCAGCATAAAACTGCTAGAAAAAGTAAAAGAAAAATGAAAATACTTGTGAAAAAAGCCGTAGTTGCAAAAAGATGGTGAGAAATGAGGTGGTTCTAGGTCTCCAAAAAAGGGGCTTAGGACAAAACTTCCTTTCGTAGATGTCTACAGCTCCTGTTTTTCTTTGAGTACGCTTTTTGTTTTTGAACTTGAAAACTTTTTTTTTTTTTCTAATTATCCTGGATCAACTCAATCTAATTCTAAATTGGACTTTCTATTAATTTCTGGTTAGAAGGTTTTGACAAAATATTTGCAAAATATTTCAGTCGTTCGTTTGGTGCAGAGATTCGAATAGTGTAATTTTAGAATTTTATGATTTAAATCAGTGAGTTTTAAACTGTGCGGTTCAAACAGTAGTTTTAAATAGACATTTAAAACTTAAAGGTTTAAAACAACAAATAAAACAACACATCAAATTTAAAATAAGAACTAATGTTTGAAAAACTATAGTTTATGAAAAAAAAAATAAGAATGATTTTTATTATAAAAAATGATACAAACTATGTAGACTTGAAGGGATAAAGTTTAAATTTTTTATATTTTAATTAGTTTAAAACCGTCTCTATAATTTAAAATGGTGTTAGCTATTATTTTATAAAATGCTAATAGAAAGCGCCTCTACAATTTCAACTAACTTAAGTTTATGCACCATACGCCACAAAAGAAGCAATCGACTCCACCACCAGCTATGAGTTTCGTCAACTTCGTATTGATACGTGGCCTAACTTTAAAAAAAAAAAAAAAAGAAGAAAAGAAAAGAAAAGAAAAATCTATAAGAAAGGAAAAACTCAAAGTAGGTTTCTTGTTTGTTGCTTCTATTCAAAATTGCATTTTTCTTCTCTCCTTTTTGAGCTCTTCTTTTTAATGAGGCCCGGCAAAAGTGGTTTTTACATTGAAAAGAGTCAGAACTTTTTCCTTTTCTCTCATTATCGTTTCTAGGTGTTCAATTTTTTGACCTTTTTATTTATCAAAAAAAGAAAAGAGTGTGACCTTGCTTGCTTTACATGCCCATTCTTTCTTTATATTTGCTTCTGGTGTTTATTATTATTATTATTATTTGGTGTAATAACAGAAATACCGTTTTATTTACCTAGTTGAAACAGCATTTGATACGTTGAATTTTTTAAATATATTAATATGAAAATTTAAAAGATAGTTTTTGCATTCTTATTTTTTTTTATCGAATTATGAAGAACTATGTACTCAATTAATAAGAAATGAGATCCTAAAAAAAAAAAAAAGAAAAAATTCATCCAGTTTTTTCACTCGAATAAATTTGTATATGCCTAATTGATCTTAGTGAAGGTCTATTGTCACATCTTATTTTATTTTTTTCACAACCTGTCTAAAGCTAGGCACTAGTTACTTTTTAAATCTAAATTATTACTTTTTCACACTTCTCATATCCAAAAAGTCCCTGTAGTTAAAAATTTTTTGTTCCTCCTTTTCCATCCAATTTAATTACCACAGCATTTCCCCCACCTTTCTTTTTGTTTATTTGTTGAAAATATAAAATTTCAAAATTTACACTAGTAAATTCTAAGAAAAAGAAATGATTATGATTAAACTTTCCTTTGTTCTCATTTTTATCTGTTTAGAGAATTAGTTCAAAACAAATGATTTAAATTCAAACAGTATAAAAACTCTCTATTGTTATGGTGTTTTAAACTAATTGGTTCAAACTAAAATTTTCAAACAACCTAATATTATTGGCACCGTGGTCCACTTCCTCAATGTTAGTAAATATTCTTGCTCTTGTCATAAAATTCATATAATTGCTTGCCCTCTTCTGATTAGGAAACTCCTAGGTAGGAATGTCATGGAGGAGACCACTCAGAGCTCTCAAAAGAGGCTATATTACAGCGTCCTATGATGCCCCATCAAGGACTCATTCAAATTACCCCAAACACATGGGAATCCTTAAAAATTCCCATTCTCGTCATGAAGATCAATGCATACAAATGCCCCTAAAAATAAGGAACTGGTCGGGTTGACGAGCCTCCGTTTTGGTTAGTTGGGGTCACCTACAATTGAAGGACACTGAAGATAATCTAGTTGATGTCATTGGCTTGGCGATGGTACAATATAAACCTTATGTCATTTGCCATTAATATAATGAAAAGGTATATATTAATAGAATGCAATTCTTTATTGGGCATGGTAGTTAGAACTGTTTTTATTGTAGCGTGTGAAATTTTTACACTATGTAACCCTTTTTTTAATTTACCGTAAAATTTGTGGTTAAGACTACTTTATCAAACACCTTTTTTATATCTTGTGTTATCATAAAAGTTACAAAATCATCCTCTTATAAGCATTAATCCTAACTGGTAAATGAAAAAAGCTCGTTTGGCTTGCCAGTTCAAGTTTGTGGTGATTTGAAGTGCTTTGGTTTAAACTTTAAAATCTTGTTAGTGTAGTTTAAATTCAAACATGAACAGTGTCTAGACAATAAAAGCCTAAAATTTGAATAGAGAACAAAATATGACCATGTTTCGAGATATTTTAAGAACCAACTTAATAATAAAGGCAATTCATATACTATATAACAAATGGTTTCGTGTCCAAGAATTTAGAAGGTAAGTAAATAAAGTTACTGGAAATAACTTACCAGACAGCAACTCCAGTTGACTCCTCTTCACAAATGGAGCCTGTTTATGGCCTGTTTATATTTCATCTGGAATATGAAGTTCTAAAAAATAAAAATAAAAATAAAAGAACAAAAAGCAAAACATAAAATAAAATAAAATTTAAAAACCAAGTTAAAGACACGCCTGGTGGGACTCGAACCCACAATCGTCTGATTAGAAGTCAGACGCCTTATCCATTAGGCCACAGGCGCTAGTTGAGTGACTTTCCTAAGCAATGAATAAAAGATAATGTTAGAAGCATTGTACATGATTCTTCCGAGCCAGTCCAAACTGCTAAGCCCGGCAGAATGACGTTGACATCCCTGCTTGGCTAAGATGAGGCCCAATATTAAAGGGCCGTAACAGATGTGCTTTATATTCTAAATCTACAAGATAAAGGCCGAAGGGATCCAATTATTTTTCATTTCTATTTTTGTTTTTGATTGAAATCACCTACTCTAAGCAGTGCTCATCAGCATTGATTATGATCTCCACAAAAGAGAGAGGCCCCAAAAATGCCTGAGCACTTAACGCCGGGACAGCGAGCTCATGAGCTCATCTATAGGCCGTTTGACACTTTAATTGTAATTGAAATTATAAGTTTAAGAATTATAACATATAAAAGCTTTACACTGTAGCGTTTTAAGTTTAAGAACTATAATATATAAAAACTTTATATTGTAACAATTTTTTACTTTTTATTGTATCTGCTGAAAGCTTTATACTGTTTACAATTAAGACTGATGAGTTGAAATCAAAGTACCAAATAGACACTTATAAGAAGTTTAGAGACAACGTTTCAATTAAAATTTCAATTCTAACTAATTTTGCTACAATGTTATAGAATGTAAATTGGTAAAATGTTCTCAGTTTAATTTTTCAGCTTCGTCTCATTTCCAAATAGCCTATTAGGCGACCAGAAGTTAGATAATGACATAAATCAAACATTGAAGACAACAAACCCAAATCCAATCTTCTACTATCCTGAAGATATGGGGTCAATTACACCCTTAGCATCAAGTCTCCACAATAATCGTAGCCAATATTTGATTAGTTAACGGAGCTTAATAGCTTCAAAAACATCCATCATTTCAGTATGTGCAAAACTAAAAATTCTTTCCAAATTTGAATGACTGCTCCAACATTTCATCGGGATAGTTTTCAAATTTAACATCATTTTTGGAAGATTTCGAATATATGACTTCTGGGTCTCTGGCATTATTTCTCCGATTTGGATGATTAGGAAGCTTCGGAATGTAGTGATTTTCAGAGACAAAAACTTTTTCTAGGCATCAAGTCTCTTGTTTTGCTTCGAACTTGTATTCGAGAAGCTAATTTCTTTAACTCGGTCACTATGACCAATTACTAGTTTTATTTGATGGTTCTGAAACCATTCAATAGAGTGATTATTGATTTTGTTATGCGGTTTATGATTCTTTTGGATTAATTAGCAGGATGTGGTGGGATCTTTGAAACATTTTTGTTTTTTGTTTTTGGTTTTTGTGTTTTTGCATAGGGTTCTTTGCTAAGCCTTTAGTAAACTTGCATGCTTTTGAGAATTGATGGGAGTCATCACTGCTATTGATTTTGCTAGTCGGTTCAATTGAAATCACCTTTAGTTTGAATGTGATTCCACTTATGTTGTTGAATTGTTGTTTTCTAAGAATAGAATTGTTATTTGGCTGTTTATCTCTTGTTGGAATCGTGCTGCTAGTTTGTTGGATAAAATTTTCTTGCGAAGGTATTGTGGATGCCAGGATCTACACAATCGAAAAAAATTAACATAACAAGGAAAACATTGAATATGAAAATAATTGGGGCCACCAACCGTTGCGCAGGGCATCTCCTTACCATGGAGTGACTTATAGCGATCAAAAAGATGAAAGATTACATGCAAAACATGAATAGACAAATGAATGAAAGCAATTATATAATAAAGATCATCCATACCAAAAACATTAAATGATTTACCTCAAGAGTTGGGCTACATTTATTGGTTCTCTTCTATTTTGCTCCTTTGCGAATAGAAGGAAAGTAGCTTTCTCCTTCTCTCTCAATTCTTTTCTTTTTCCTTTTCACTGGTCATCTAACCCATAACACTTAAATGGTGCAGCTTTTATACCAAAATTGTGTAATTATCACATCAAACAGTTACTTTATTTCCAACACATTACACCATTTTTAACACACAAAAAAATTCCCGATATATTCAATTTTATTTTATTTTTTATATTACTTTTTACTAATTCTCTACTATTTAATTTTTTCACCAATTATGCCCAAGTACAATTTTTTTTTTCCGTTTTGATTCAATAATATGTTTTTATTATTTAACAATGTCATGAAAACTAATAGACTAATAAATTAACCATAAGAAAAAACAAAAAAATGGGAACATAAAATAAAGGTTTTTTTAGTAGAAAAAGTAATTAATTTTGTTGAAAACTATGAAGTTGGGGTTAAAAATTAAAAACTATAAATTTAAGTTGTAGAGTTCTTTTATAAATTAAGAAACTTTAAAAAACAAAAACAGTTAAGTAACGTACATAAACAACGACGCGTCAAATTTGGTGTATTAATGTTCATTTATGTCATCCACGCCAAATTGAGGTGAAGAAATGATGCCTTCTTTGGAGAAGAAATCAATGCCAAAATGAATTTATCTCACTTTTTCCTCTTCCCTCTACTTTGGTGCCGCGCTAAAGGGGGAATCTATTGTACAGTTTTTAGATCAATCCCACGTCTCCACTAAGTAGACAGTTTCTCACTTCTTTATCCCACATGGCTAAGATCACATTTTAAGTCGTTTGCTTGAGACCCATCTTCAAGTCTTTGACGGTTGCTTCTCCTCGTGGGTTGAACTTTGGGCTGAAAGGATATCTTCAGTTGGGCTTTGGACGATTTAAAAGACTTTGGGCTTTACATTGTTAGTGGGCTGGTATTTTAGTTTTCTGGCCCCCCACAAGTATCATATTTTCCGTGAAGGAAATCATATGTTATCGACAAGCTTATTTGTCATGATCTTGACTTAGAAGATTCTTCTTGGTGCAGGTTCAAGGTCCTAATTTTTGTATCACAGTAGCCTATACAGATATGGCGGGTCTCCTCTTCTGTAATTAGCCAACTCTTTAAGTGTGTCTGTATATATATGTATATATTTGGCTAAAAGAACTTTTAACAAGGAATATTTGTAACATTCTTTCAAGAAGTGCGAGTCTTGACACCGTCCTCTAAAATTGTTTACTGTTGTTTAGTTTTATTTTTTGTTTTCTCTGACCATTGGTCTTTGTTGGCTTTGGGTGTTTTCTCTTTCACTTTTTAACAATTTCAACATTTTCTCTTCTTATAAATTTTATTGAGTTGGGAATATGACTTTTTCTCTCTTTAAGGGGTTTGTTTAATGATTCTTTTCTTCCTTCTGCTTACCAATTTTAACTAGGTCCTCTCTACAACGTATTTTGACAGTCGGTTCAAAATGCTAATTACACTCCAACAATTATCAACAGATTGAATTATAACTAAAAAAAATACTGTATGTTACAATCCTATTCTCTCACAAAAGATGACCTCATCTGTAAAACCCAGATAGCGTCCTACAAATAGGCCTATCTTTTATGAGAGTGTGGGGCTAAAGTCCTATACGACAAATAATATTGCTGATAAATTCCCCCTTCCCATCTTGATTTTGTCATGTCATCAATATTTCCTGCCACCTCAAGAATGCCAGTACAAAAAAAAAAATAAAATAAAAAAGAATAATCCACGTACCTGGACTTTATGGCTCGAGTTGGAATCAAAATACAAGCTTTACAGACCTTAATTTCCTCTACATTACTAGACAGTTGTTTGTTTTTCCTTTTCTTCTCATTTATTACATTAATTGTGATTTTTCAACTACACGTGGTTGCACAGAACTAATATTATAACTAGCTATTATTTATCAAGTCCGTCCGAATTGTTCTCTCTTTTTAATTTTTTTGAATGTTTTTAATTTTTTGCTGCGGCTGCTATAAGAGAAAGATAACTACACACATGCACATGTAACTGTGCTTTAAATCTTATTATGGAGCATGTACTTGTTACTTTTATAATACATGTGCCATCTTAATTTCTTGACACTTTTTAACAAACATTCTATCATTAGAGTTGGATTCAGAATATGAAAGTTTGTTCACAGTACTTTCGTAATTTTTGCCTGCAAATTAACCATGATCTACTTGAATTGGAATAGGACCAAAAAAAAAAAAAAATTTCGTCTCATATATACTTTAATGTTCTAGTTGTTGCTGGCCAGCAAATATATGTATATGCAATTGCTAGCGCTATATATATATATATATAGATTTGATTAAAGATCGATGACCAAGTCTGCAAACTGGTTCCATAGACTTAACTGCAGATCACCAGGATTTCAGCCACGGTACTGGTCCAATATTCTTTAATTGCTGTTGTTATTATCATCATTAAGAATAACCTGTCTGTTCACTTAATGGCTCAGCAAGTATATATAAACAACAGCTATACATGTCTCTTTGTATTTATATATATTTATACAGTGACGGAGCCCGGCTTCTATTCCAGTCAACGACGGAGAGACATGGAAGTGAGTGGGGGTACATGTCTTGCTCACATATTGAAATTTTAACTTTTACTTTGAATTTTTGCTTAAGATTTTAGTTATGTCCCTACTAATTTCAATTGTGCTCTTACTTTATAGAAAAAATTATAATTGCACTCCGTACAACAGTTGAAATATATAATTGTATTCTTATAAAATAAAAAATTTATATCTGACCTTTTTTAACAATAGCCTAACTGAAAATATTTTCTAGCTCCACCACTGATTTTAGATGAAGGAATGCACTGGATTTTTTTTTTTTTAAAAGACTCAATTGGACAGCTACCCCATTAGGCCTTAAGTGGCTCCGCGACATGAATATATACACACGCGCATTTAAATATATACACACACATTCACTCTACAAAAATGGATAAGAATTCTCCAGGAAATGCCCTCTTAATGGCGAGTAGACAGTAGGAAAAGCAGGTTGGTGCAAGCGGACGTACAATGAATGGTAATAATAACAAGAATAGTCATATATATATATATGTGGCTATTCTCTATATCAACCTACGCAAAAATGAGAGAGTTAAGATATTGACCTATAGTTTTTAATGATATACAACCGTCCACGCTTAAAAATTTTGCAGACTTATAATAAACTGATAATGACCCAGAAATGGTACTATCTACAGTGCTTTAGAACTTGCAGAGATATATAAATATACAGATATGTACACACACAAATATATATGTACATTCCCATACATAAAAGTACATGCTTTTGAAAAAGCATGCAATGAAAAACTAGATCTCTCTCTCTCTCTCTCTCTTTCTCTCTCTCTCTTTTTCTTTCCTGCAGTTACTAGAGTTGAAATTTGAAGGGGATTTTGCAGTGATGTAAAAGTAATTGTACTGTCAACGAATAAAGTTTTTTATTTTTTATTTTTTATTTTTATTTTTTTTGCTGCAAATGGGAATCAAAAAAAGGGCCGAGATTAATAATGGTAGCGTGAGGATGGAGGAAAAAAAAAAAGATCAGACAATATGAAAGAATGGAAACCAACAGTTGCTATTCGGTCTGTGTAATTTTGGTGCAAGTAATTTTTTGTTTTTGTTTTTGTTTTGTTTTGTTTTTTTTTTTTTTTTCCAATGCTAGTGAATAATATGGTGAGAAAGAATATATATTTTCGTTTGTAAGGGGACCACTTTCTCAAGGTTATATAGTTGTCTGCTTGGAAGGCTCTTTCTTATTAATAGCAAATGAATTAATTTAATTTAATATGTATTTGTTGTGTCTTAAATACATAGTACTTTTATATATATATTGGGTGTTCACAGAGAGTAGTGTGTCTGTTGTTCTCAAATGGGGTCCTCAATTTACTAGCAGAGAAAATTATGGTTAAAAAATTAAAACAATTTATTCAAAATTATGGCAAAAGGAATAGTATCATTATGTAAATATTAGGTGAAAAAATTGAATATTGATGGTCAGTCCTCCATGTGCACTTCAAATGCACATGTCGTTGATAAAATATTTTTTTATAGATACAGTGTTACAATTTGGTGTATTCTGTAGCTATTATGCTAAAGAGGATTCATGATTTTGGAGTATTGCAAATCATATCATGCAGGGATAGAATTTTCTGACACTTGTTTTATATTGAGCATTGTCGTTTCTTTTTTTAAAAAAAGAAGATTCTGGGTTGAGAACTAGATTTTGTGTAAATTGCAAGGTAGTCAATATGATGTCAGCGATGAAGTAAATCAGATCAGACAAGGTGAATTTTCTTTTTCACGCTACAAAAAAGTGTAGTACTCAATAATGTTATAAACATGTTGATTATTTTATTTCATGAATCCATATTTTCTGCTCGCCTTAAAAATATATACTTCTTTCCCTTTGGTTCCAAATGTTTATTTTTCCAAATTTAATTAGCTGCTAGATTGACATTTTAAAAATGTTCAGTTTTAACGTTTATGTTTTAATTTCGCAATAAAGTTGAAACTTATTAGTTCTAACTCTTTGATATGTTATAGTGTAAGTAAACATATGTTATATTGTAAAGCAGTATTTTAGTTTCAACTACGTTTTTAAACACAACGAAATGCCCAAATTTTTATTTGTCATAAAATATTAATACCTATTTTTTTAAAAAAAATAGATTTAAAGTTTAAAAAAATTGTGCCACCTAGTTTGGGTTTTTTTAATTTATAAATAATTTTAATCTTCTTGTTCTTTAACTATTTTGCCTCTTTGAAGACTTTAGTGTCATTTCTGTGCCACATTTTATTTAGAAATACACATTTATTAATTAACAAATTAAATTCTGTGTGTCTCAGTATTGTCAAGATGGTTAGACTTCTAAAAATGAACTTCAATTGCCGAACTCAAAAGCCAAACAAAATGCATTTTGTCTTTTTCAGAATTTGTGGAAAGTACTGGTGCTTTATTTATAAATGCTACTCATTTGTCTTATACATACAAGGGCCTTTAACAAAACCAGCTAGAATTAAAAATTATGGTTTAAAACTTGTGTTATGTGAGAGCTATATTATAGTAATTTTTTATTTTTTATTATAATAGCTAAGAATTTTATTCTATAGTTAATTGTAAATTATTTTCAATCGACTTCTCGATGTCTTTTATATTATAATTTATGTTCAAGATTAAAAGGACATTTAATAAAATCAATTTTAACTAAAATTATTGTGATATTTTTTATTATAAACGATATAAAATTTTTACATAATACAATAATAAAAAAAATATAATATAATATAAAGTTGTTATTATAATGTTCTGTTCAAAATGTCACGTTTAACAATCTTTTTCAATCACCTTGTAATTATTAACCCGTTTCTCGCACTGTAAAAGCTCCTCATAATTTCAACTGTTACAGTTATGACTTTTTACCCCTCTACACCCTGATACGTGTTCATGAAAACAGTGCAACAGTTGAACAGTATAAAGTTAGTTACCATAAGTTCTCAAGCCCGGGAAAAAGCGAAAAAGACACTTACAAAGTTGCTGCAAGTTTACCAGTAAGGGTCAGCATCACCGTCAGCTCTTAATCCACCTCGGAATGTGTGCCAAAAGACAGTGAGAGAGATACAGAGAGAGAGACTATACCAACAAGGCAAACAGCTAGTGCCTATCAGAATTACGGCCCAAGAGAGCAATGTGACCATGGAATAATTCTAGACAGTGGGTCCCCATTTTCTACTCACTTCCCAAAACCACTTCACTATACCACATGACAGATTCTGAAATCTGCTCATTAAGCTTACCATATGTTTTTGCATGTCAATCCCAACTTATCAATTCAAGCTATTAATAATATAAAACTCTTAATATTTATTAACATAAAACTATAAAGTTATATGTTACTATACTTAAATTCTTTTTTTTTTAATTTAAATTTATTTGTCTAACATCATATAATTATTATCACCACTTTCCGTCATATATGTACCCACACATAAGAGTTCGTTTGAGAACTTAATCTATATTTATTACAATATTTTTTTATAAAATTTAAATTGCTACAGTGTTTTAGTGTTTTTGGTTGAGATTATTAATTTGATTTTACTTTATTATACTATATTAACACTGAAATCTGATCACCAAGCTTATAATTGTAACCACTCTTATATACACACATGCACATATAAATCTCACCTACGGTGACAAATTCCTATTGCAAAAAAAAAAAAAAAATGTACATCTGATCAACTGTGTTAATTACTAACCAGGGGACGGGCTTTATTTATCTATTTATTTGTTTTTTTCTTTTAATTCTGACAAATGTCATGTGAGGGTGGGTTCCATGGCTTAGTCTTTCCAGAATGTAAAAAAACAAAAAAAAAAAAAAAAAGGAATTGAGCAAAAGAAAAGGAAGAAAATATTCCGGTCAAAGAGAGAAAAGGAGAGATATGGAAAGTGTTCAATGCACAGTTATAATTTTCCACCATGCCCTCCAAGAAGAACCGTTCCCCACATTAATCCCTGGGCCCAGTTCCAATCTCCACCATTAGATCCCCACCTTTGACCTTTTGAGATGATGATGATCATCAGCAAGATCAAACGGAGGGAGCCCCCACATGATGGGCGGTGTCTATCAGATATCATAAATAATGCTCATAAATGAGTTCGCGAGTCTCCTCTGTATAATGCATTCCCTTGTGGGGAGGGATTAAAATAATAAAATATATTAGTGGCATCTTTACTATATATAAAGTCCATTCTCATTTCCCACTCACAAAAACTGAAGAAAATAAGAGAAAATAAAAAAAAAATATATTTCAAAAACTTCCCTTTCATTTCAAATTTCTTTTCCAATCTTCTTATCTCTGCAACACACTCCATACTTGTTCTCTGCTTACTTTCAGACTTTCCCATTTCTTTCAGCGTAATCCCACTTCCATTAAAGACTTATACTTTCAGCTTTCATCATGGACGTTGAGATGATAAAGTCATCATCATCAACGACAGGAGATCATGATCATCACCACCAACTCCATGACATGATGACAATCATGATGCAAATGGAGAAGCCGACCCCTGATCATCACCATCACCATCATCAGTTAATCAGCGACGTCCCTTATCCTAACACTACAACACCGTTTCTGGACATCAACTTCTCCGAGCCTCCTTTGTCGACGACAAATATATTTAATGTCGTTTCTTCTTCTTCTTCTTCCCCTCCACCTTCCGTACAAACGACAAGTGCTCTTCTCAACCCGGCAATAAGCCCCTCCGTTTCGTTTTTGGGAAACCCGATTCTGGAGCCAATGACTCCCCCTCTTCAGCCCACCAGGAGCTTCAAGAGCGCGGGTGCAATGGCGAATATGGGAAATAATATTAATAATAATGACAACAATATTACTCATCCGTACGATAAGAGGAGCAATTCGATGGCGGCGATGAGGGAGATGATCTTCCGGATCGCGGCGATGCAGCCGATCCACATCGACCCCGAATCGATAAAGCCACCGAAGAGGCGGAACGTCAAGATATCCAAGGACCCTCAGAGCGTGGCGGCGAGGCACCGGAGGGAGAGGATAAGCGAGAGGATAAGGATCCTGCAGAGACTGGTCCCCGGAGGGACTAAGATGGACACGGCGTCGATGTTGGACGAGGCAATTCATTACGTCAAGTTCTTGAAAAAGCAAGTTCAGACGTTGGAGCAGGCCGGGGCCAATAGGCCCGCTGCCGCCACGGCCGCGGCGGTGGCCTGGGCAGGGGGTGGTGGAGCGGTAGGTTTTCCAGCCGGGCCAGGGCATTTGGCCGCCGGGAACCTGAATTACTGCGCGTTCTTGAAGGCCTACCAGCCTAATATTTCGGCTCCATCGCTTAGATGAAATTAAGTGAGGAAAAGGTGGTTTTTAAGAAGGTTAATTTTGTGTAGCTTAAAAGGGTTTTGATGATGGGGCCGTAAAGAAAGTGGTGATGATCTTATTGATTACTTCTTGTTGATTTCTGATGATAATGTTACTTTTTTTTTTTTAATTTTATTTTGTGGGAAGAAATTGTTAATTATGCATGTTTTTGTTTTAACATATATGTTGCTTTGTTGAGAATAGTACTGGTGCTTCTATATGTATATATCCATGCAGTAACATGTCAACATGACTAAATATCCCAACAACTCTTTTCTTTTCTTTTTTTTCACCCCAAAGAATTTCAATCACAATTTGATAATTGCTCAACGTAAGAACAAAATAGACCAATAACACACACGTATAAGTAAGAAATATATATCACGACTTGTTCAAGGGTTGGTGGAAGATATAAATGCCAAGGAAAATATTGTGATTCTCATATATTTAGTGCTACTGAAACTTTCATGAAGATTTTATCTAATGACCAAGTCCATGTAATTTTAATTAATATATAATGCAGTTACTCGTGAAAATTAACTCCATTGGGATTCATCATTATTATTATTATTATTATTTATCAACAGCAGTTGAGACGTTAACTGCCTTTCACATCAAATTGAAGAAGCCAATCTTTTCTCTCCAAAACATAAGGAACTAAATTCAGTCGATCGGTATGTAAGAAAAGTGTGTACTTAATAACTACGTTCTGGAGTACGGCTATAATATATTACACGTATAAGTCCGACTTTATCTTGTCGCTCTGAGCAGTAGAACTGATGATCTCATATATCGTACACATATGGAGGAAAGGGAAAAAAAAATTGAAGATTTCCATACCGCAAAGCAGCAAAAGGCTTGGGAAAGTGTGGCAGTAAAGCTGCTCATTTTGCATGACAAATATTAATGCTGCTTAAGATATGTGTCAAACGGTGAGAATTTAATCATTTGTAAGTTCGAGGAATCTGATTGCTTACAACAAGTAGATATTTCTTCTTCTCGTTAGTTAACAACTATATAGCTAGAATATTTTTCATTGCATTGCTTTTTTCCCCCCTAATGCTATTGTTTGCATGAAGCAATTGAGAAAGTTGTTAAAGTGACATTTAGCTATGGGTGGATATAGGGCGTGTTTGACAGCCTTGTCTTAACTACATAATTAGAACTGTTAATGTAAAATTTTTATATGCTATAATATAAAACAAAAATAGGCTAAAATATAAAATTTTCATATGTTACAGTAAAATCGTTCTAAATTTTTGTTCTAGCTGTGCTGCCAAACACACTCCAAGTTAATGATGATCTAAAAAGCCAACTATATAAATACCAATAAAACCAAGAAATAAAGATACAAAAAATAGTCCTAAAATTCCAGTCCGAACTCCATGCCGTGTTTACCTGAATGTATGGTGGCAAAAGTTAACAATGAGATCTTAGTAACTAGTATTCTTCTTACATTGATCTTTAAGGAGAAAATTTTGATAATTATGCAATTGCTTAGGAGAAAATGGAATTGCAAGAATTGCAAGTTTCAAGGTCTTGCCAGAACTTGACCGAGTATAATGATTTGCAAAAAGTTGTGTCCCCTAATCTAAAACTTAAAAAATTGGCTTCAAGCAGCGTAAAAAATAATATGGGTTTGGATCATGGGCACGATATTATATTCTTGATCGATTCTTTTTTTTTTTTCTTTTGCATTGCTTTGGGGTTGTTTTTGTTGTCTTTCTTTATTTCGTTTTGTTAACCCATATGGTTCCAAATTTCTCTACTTCAATTCTTTTCTCAATAAATTAGAGGAGAGATTTTGATAGAGGACAAGTAACCTATAGTCTTTGATACCAAATATTACCTCACTTTCCATTTATATAAAAAATGTTATAGTGCTAGAAATTTCTTATCTTCTGCCTAAAAGGCACAAACCCACACAATAACTAAGCTAGAACGAGAATTAAAAAACCATTGTGTGTGCATGGTTGTCTATCATTAGTTTTAAAATGAAACGAATCATGAGCCTTATGTCTTATTGTCAAACTATAAATCTTTCTTTTGTATATATTTTGATGTAATATAGTATCAACTAAACAATGGTTACAAAAACATGATGTCCAATCATTAATCCGTAACACGAGCAACCCCATGTCAAGGAAAAAGAAGGGGGGAGAGAGAGGGGAAGAGAGAGAGAGAGATAGAGAGAGAGAGAGAGAAGAAAAATCACTCTAGATCTCTGTGGGTTTTTTCCAAGGAGTGGAACGGGAAGGTAGGTTGCCTCCGAAGGCAGGGTCGAATAATGAAAGTGTTCATGTCTCAAGGATCATGCCTCACTAGCTACCATTTCTCTTATCTAGTCGAATCAAATCCACAGTGACTACACCATAAATAAATTAAAGGAAAAATAAATATTTTTTTAAATTTTTTTGGGGTTCAAACCACATCTACCAAATAAGAGATCCCATGTGAGATATCCCACTAAGGACCCAACACACTAAAAGAGGCCTCGGTTTTTAGAGAAAGGAGTAGTCCCCCTTTTCATAAATTCACGAAATGCAATGGCTTTCTCCTCACCCCCCCTTGGCAAGTGCATTGTATCCTCTTCTGACAGACAACTCTTTTTCTATCATTTTCCCATATTCCCCATCTAGCTACTTTCCCTTTTTTTTTTTTGTGGGATAACTTTCATATATCATATCCTTTTTGATAAGATAAAATGATTCACAACAGCTTACTACTATTTTTTGCCCCACTTGATCATCTCTCTTTTATTTGTTTATTTATATTTGGGCCGGGTGTCTCCAATAATTAATAATAAAAAACCGGTGAAAATTTTTTGAATATTAAATTTTCAAATATGAGTTAAAAATTACCAAATTTGGCTGATGTTCACTCTTTTTTCATTTGACTTTATACCAATCGAATAACAAAAATAAAAGTAATTTCACTAGACATGCTTTGGAGGTGCTATAGAGATAGGGAAGAAGTGAGCATAAATGAAGATAAGGTTATGAGAGTTAAAAAAAAAAAAAAATTCTATTTTATTTGACGTTATACGTATGGTTATTTGAATATTGATGTAGCACGAATGCATATGTATGTAAGAATGCAGACAATAAAATGGTTGGTTGGTTGGTTGGTTGGATTAGATTTTTGCAGAGTAACCCAATTTAAATGGGCAGCTGGTGGAGGACGCGGATCTAGTACTATCTTTTATTAGATCATCAAAATTCTTTCCCATATGTCCCTTGACCCCATTTGCAAGGTGAGATGTATAAGGATGTTTTAGTATGATATATATATATATGTGTGTGTGTGTATTCATTCATAAATTAAAATGGAGAAAATTAAATAAAATAGGAAAAAGACAAGAAAAACAAAGCAATTTCACACAAGGTTTTCAATGCATAAATTGCGAATACTGCAGAAAAATTATATTAGTTTGGATATTTCCTATCAGAGAATTAAATAAAATGAAGCTTTATTAATTTTTATGGAAATTAAAAGAAGTACTTTATTTTCTTTTGTATAATTGAATGGAGGGAAAGGATCCTATATCTTTTGATGAAAAGAACAAAAGAAAACAAAATTGCTAGAAGAATGTTTTGAAATTTTGGTAGCACACGAAAATCGTTTTTCATCTAATTCAGTTTTTATTCTTTTGCAGTGAGATTGACTTCTTTTTTATCCCTTCGCTGCTGCTTTAGAGATTTATCTGATTTAGAGTTCTTTCAATAATTTGGAATGGAATTACTTTCTTCTGATAAATATATAATTTAAAAGGGGACTTTTCTAACGACAATTTTCACTAGTGATTTACATTTTTAAACCGTTAGATCTTATTAAAATTATTTTTTCTGCATATTTGATGATTAAAAGAAGGCCACCTACTAAGGGTTTTTTTTTTTTTTTTTCAGTTTTCACTAGGAAAATTACCAATTTTGAAACAGTAACTCCGTAAAAAAAAGGCCAAGAAACATTTACATGTGCTGAATTAATTACACATGTTTATTACGCCTAATAAAATAAATGTATTTTAGTCTCTCTCTTTTTTCTGAATATATTGAAGGACTTCTCTTTTTCTGTTTAGCTAACTGATTTGTAAATATTGCATGGTTGTTGTCGTTGTTAGGGCTTAAAGCTACCACAACTATTGTCCTTTAATGGGATTCAGAACACACCAGGAAGCTAGCTCGCATTCCCAAATTAAGGAAAAGCTAAGAGGAATATTATCAAAGTAAGCTTTATAGTTTATTAACATTATTTTGTTTGTTTTTATATTTTTTATGCTTTTGACCTAAACTTTTTCTATTTTGGGCATTTAATTAGATATACCTTCCAAGACGGCATAGACCCACTCGGCTGGAATTAATTTCTTATTCATGTATCCCTAAGTAAACAAATTGGGAATATGCCTCGTTTAGTTTACCACTTTAGTTTTATAACCCCCCTTTTTTCTCATGTTAGACCAGTTAGACCATCTTCAACACATATACAAATGTCAATATCATATTCAAAAATTGAATTTGTGAAGAGGTAAATTTAATATGATTTTTTATTTAATTCATAATATTATTTCAAATTCAATATCTATTTTAATTTTGCCACAATTACATAGCTTTGAAACTTATAAATAATTTGAAAATAACAATGTTGTGTGATTAAATGAACACGACAATACCTCAACTAATTATGCGAATCAAACATCAAGCATTGCCAAACGTTATACAAACTTTAGCTCCAAGTTAGCATATGTCCAATTGAACACAGAAAATAGGGCTGCAGTGGAGAGTGGTTTTGCTTCTCAAATGTCAAAATTTGCAAATGGAACATAATTTGAAACTGTACTAGAAGTGTTTTCATGTTAATATATAAAGAAGGAAAACGGGGGCAGAATTCGGTTAGTGATTATGAGATATTTTATAATCAGTCCTTTTGTAACATTATAAGAAATAAATTATTGCAATTTTTTTAATAATTCGTATAATAATTGTTTTTATGAGAAATTCATATAATAATTATTTTTTATAAGTTTGTCTGTAATTATTATAAGGCTCCTATACAATAGTACAAGGCATTTAATTATGTAAATGAAGTATTTATAAAGAAGATATAATTTCAAAGGACGTAGGAAAAAAATTTTGCTTCGCAATTGATAAATAAAATCAGAAGCTTAATTTTGATAAAGTTGTGGTGTTGTTTATTTCTAATATGTATGAGAGGAATGATATTATTTGGATAGTAGTAATATTAAATTGAATAGAGAGACCAACGCGTTTAGGGTACATTTAACTAGGGCCACAATAGAATTATAATCTGTAAAAAAAAAAAAAAACTTCATAAGAATTAAATTCTATTATTGTTTACCATTGTATAGATTTACCTTAACACTAAGTGATAAATGGACGCGCCTTCATTTATCAAATCTGTTCGTCACTGTTGAGATTAATTTTGATTGATCAAAAGTATGGTAAATTGGAGGTACAATATTATGAGTTGCAAAGATTATTTCATATTTATGGAATCCATTTGCTTCAAAAATAAAAGTTATAATATTGTCAATATGTTGTTATAATTATGCTTTAAGGAAATCCAGTCTAACAATGTGTGATGTGATTTTTTATTTTCTAATTTTGTTTTAGATTTTCTCGTCCTAATTTTTTGTATCCTTTTGTTGATGTGTATTTTTTATGATTTTTTCTTAGTTTTTTACAAGGATTATGATAGATTATTGGTATTAAGCTACCGGATTACATATGTTTGGTGACTGCACTGATTATTTGTGCTGAAAAAGAAAAATAATCTTGAAGATTGTTATTGATAATTTGTTAGAGATAAAATTACATGTTTTGCCACACTTTTAAAGTTGTCTTTATTCATATTACATTTAGAAAAGTTTATACCACACTATTATTCCAAATATATGTTAAGTTATGCTACAAATGAACGTGTGATATTTATAAAAAATAAATCTTAAAAGATGGTATTGAAAAAAATTCCCCTTTGTTAGATTACTATCCAACAACGTCGACCTTCAGTAATAATTATTGTTTCCAACAAACATCTGATAGATTACTAATCATAATCTAGTAGATTACCTTAGACCAACTATGCAATTTTAACAAAAACACATTTTATTGATTTGTTTTTAGAGTGACTGAAATCCAAATTTTCTTATTGCAATAGAAAAAAAAAGAGAGAATAAGGAAAATGTCATATTTTTGAAATTTTTTGGGCTAAATATCACGTTTTGAAATTATTTATAGTATATAGTAGTAAAAAAGAAAATTTAATGATAATTTTTTTTTACTCATAGTAAATAGGTGAGTAAAAGTTATTGTTACCAAGTAAATTTTTTATTTTTTGTTATTTACTATAAATATTTTCAAATGGTTAATTACATAATTATACATCTTAGTTTTAACTATTGCTCAATTTGTTTATCTGTTTTTAGAAACTATAAAGATATTCTTTGAATTTATAAACTTATTTCAATTTCATCCCTATAAATGGAAAAAATTAGACAAAACAACATAATTACCTTTTAAGTAGCTATGAAAATATCTTATAGAAAAAAAATCCTAAAACAAAGCATCTGGTTTCAAAATAAGATGTTAAATTTTATGGTTTTTTGAATGTTAAAATATTTTTTAAAAATATTACTGAAGAAGAAAAATATATTTTAGAAACAAATTCAGTCTAATTAATAGCATCTTTGTCTTCTCTCTATTTTTTGTCAAAAAAATTATGCAAGAAATAAAATTAAAACAAGTTTTTCAAATTCAAGAAAAACATTTGTAGTTTTTTAAAATAGAGGAATTAAAAAATAATTAAAACGAAGAGGTATATATGATTAACCCTATTTTCAAAACATGCTATTTAGTTCAATAAGTTTTAAAAAAATTACATTTACTACAATTTCCATAGAAAAAAATCAGAACATGCCCAATTCTTGTCGCATTCATCAAATTTTTAATTAAGAACTGGCATAAATCTATGTATTTTTCCAGTAGGAAGGCCCCTTTAAACTTTTGCTTTTTAATTCTAGCTTAGTTGTAATTTTCTTTGTTTCTAAAATTACATGTTATACCACACTTTTAAAAAAATGTACGTTCATTTGTGAATATCTAAATAGTTGTCTCATATTATATTGTGGCGTTTATACAAAATAAGTTAAAGATAAGAACTATCAAAAATTCTTGTTCTTTTAATGGAGAGAGAATCTTTAGCACCACGGAGGCCTTTACTCATAATTAATCTGTATTTAAAGGGGAAAAAAAATCTTGGGTCTTCGTATAATAATCACAATAATCATCATCATCATCATCGAAGCTTCATTTTGATGACTGATATTAGAGTTATAAAAAACAAAAATTTATTACTAAATAATTCTTATTTTCGTGTTGGTTACTGGTTTCATTTTTGGGAATAATGATCAATACAACGAGCCGTTAACTTCAGATGCGATCAATTCTCATTATTAATATTGATTAATGCGTACATAAGGTTTTCTTGTAGGTATTATCGAGTTGAGACATACCGGTTTATTACAATTAAAAAAAATCTTTCTCCGATGAACATTCTTACCAAGTAGTGCACGTTTTAAATTTGTTGGATTTTATCAAAATCATTTTTTGTATAAATTTAATTGCTGAAAATCCGAGACCTTCTAATAAATTATATTTTTAATACCCATTAGAGAAACTAAAAAAAAAAAACATGTGATCAGTTTTCCGAATCACCTAGACGTTAAAAGCTCCGCTTCTAGGTTGTAATTCATTCCTGGCCAAGATAAATTCAAAAGGCCAATAGAAAATTAAGAATAAATATTTCTGTCGCTGTAAAAGGCATACTTTAATCCACTTGGAAAATTCTTATAAGCCATTTAAAAGAGCGTTTCTTTTTCTTTAGGAAAGTTACTAACGTTTTTCAATAAAATTAAAGGGTTGATAATCTCTATGATTAATAGATGCACATATGTGTGATCTATATATTAGACTTGGAGAGAATCAATGCTACCCTGTATTCTGTGGTGCTTATATAGCTATTCCTTACGTATAGAAAAGCTATTTAGTACTCTAACAATAACCTTCTATGATTAAATAGATACCAATCGAAAAGGTTTATTTCAGTTTTATGTTATTAAATTAGATGTTAGGATTAATCTCATTTGTGGTAACTTCAAGGTTTTTAATCTGTTACACAGTCCTTTTTAATTAATCGAGTTTTCGTTAGAAATCACGACAAACAAAAAAGAAAATTAGTCTCACTTAACTTCTTTCATTGTATTTATATTGAAAACAAGTTGAGACAGATCTCCATTGCATAGGCCACCCCAAACCTATATGAGGGGAGCACCCCCCTGCGCTAGTAAGAAGTCCACAACTGCGTCGCCATAGGCAGCTTTGCCTCTACCTCGCCTTGAGTTTTTTCTTTTGATGATTTTTTTAGTACACCGGTCATTTCTTAGCTGTAGCATAATGGGCTACCGCTAGTAGCATGATAGACTACTGCCAATATTGTAGTAAAAACTTTCATGAACACGTCAAGATATTTGCATTGTGTTACCTTTTGTACACGTCGGGATACCACTGATAGTAATGTAGATTATGGTCGGTGATGGTTTAACCGCTTGTTTCATGGCATGATATTGTCAAGTGTATATTTGGCATTCAATGTTTGTTCAAAAACCATCTTATAAAGCGAAAGGGCATTTCTAGAAGTTTCCTAGGGGCAAAAATTAAAAAAAAGGATCGAATTCTTATTGCTACATAAAATAATTATTCATAACTTGTTCATACTTATTATGGAAAAAAAAAAGTTTGCATTATACAACCTTCCAAAACCACATGATCTTTGCTATTCTCTTACTCTTGAAATAAATAGTATGCGGACACCGGTTAATATATATATATATATATATTTTATTAGTCTAACATTTGGATAACCAAGATCTTAGTTTAAAATTAAAATAAATCCTTATTTACCTATCACAATTATTTATTTCATTAATAAATTAAACAATTGCTACACAATATATATCCCAAGGATTGAAATGAAATATATGATGTAACTAACATCCATATTGTCGTATAAAATTTTAACTGACACAAATATTTTGATGTTGCCGAATATGGCCGAATGTGGGAGCTTTTGTCTTTGATTCTGTTTGTTCTTGAGAGCTTCTTCTAATGCCTTTCTATAGTTCTAGTCTTCATCTATTCATGATAAGTTACAGCTAGTAATAGGTTTCCTGATCCTTTTTTGATATTTGTAGGCCGATCGATTACTCCTCCGCCGAATAGTTGTCATCAACTCTTAGAGCTGTAGTCGATATTTGTAGGCCGTTTGAAAATCCAATTCAAACCGTGTTTTTAACTAATAAATAATGTAAAGCTTTCACATGTTGTAAAACTTTCATATATTAGAGTTTTAAACTTAAACTTTTAGTTTCAATTGAAATTTCAAACAGCCTATTAGTTGATATATGGCTTGAATCATCTTCTTCGTGACTTGATCGAGTCAAGACATCACCCTTTGGCCTTCTAGTTGTTGTCGATCTATATATGACCCTGATTGACTTGTTCTATTAACCGGAGTCGATCTCGATTGATATGTGAACAATAAAGATTAAGGTATGTAATCTGAAATCAAAAGTTGATTTTGTTGGTTTGACTACTATGATTTTTTATTTTTTTGTTTTTAATGTTTTCTTGGCTAATTTAGCCTTTTGAATGAAATTCATGTTTACTAAAAAAAAACTAAAATAGACACTTCATGTAAATACTTCCAAACAAAAATACAAGCAAGATCACCTGAAATCATGATAATTAGAAAACAAAACATACAATTTAAAAGCATGAATATTTTAAAAAAAACTGTTAGCTCATCACAATTAAAAAAGAGAAAAGAATGAGAATGGTGCTTTCCTCGTGATCAAATATATTATTCCATGTTATTTTGTCTTAATTTGTGCGCTCACTCAGTCATAATTTCTTCTTTCTTTCTTTCTTTCTTTCTTTATTAATAAATCTCCAAAACTTCGCAACGTGTAGGAAAACGAATAATTTGTAAGCCACCAACAAGGACCAACACTTAACACCCTCGCTTTGGTTGAATTGTACAACATACCGTAAAGTTGTACTTGACGAAAACCACTAAGTAAGACTTGAAAGGGCGTTTCCTCCTCAGAAATATCTATTTAAATAAAAAAGTTTCAGTTTTAACCCATTTTGTTACAAGTTTTTTTTTTTTTTTTTTTTTTAAATTTGAATTGTTGTAGTGCTTGTAGTTTGAAGTTTGAACCAACAATCTAATTGCTCTATAAATTTGTAAAATAACGGTTTTATTTGGGAAGCATATTAGAAAAACAAAATTCACTTTGCTAATTGCTCTATAAATTTGTAAAATAACAGCTTCGTTTGGGAAGCATATTAGAAAAACAAAGTTCAGTTTGTTACAGTATGAAGTTCTCACATATTACATGAAAAGTAAACATTTGTTACAATGTAACACTCTCACATATTACAATTTTTAAGTTCTAACTGTTTTTCTAAGCACACTCAACTTCTTTCTTTCTTTCAAATTTTTTTTTTTTGCTCTGAGAAATATCATCTAATTTTTAAACGAGTACTACCTATAGTTGAAATGGAAGTCTATTATAGTCATTATCCGAAAGTATATACCATCACAAATCTCTTTTTGAACGTCAGAATTAAGTATAGTTTATTACTAATCTGAAATATTGATTTCACCAAGAAAGAATTATTTTGGAAAATTTAATTAAAAGTGGATAACGTTTTGTCCAATTCTTTTATCAAAAAATTTCTCCAAAATTATTGAAATTGTCTGTGATAGTCTAAAGAGATCGTCAAATCTCATTGTAAAATCAAGAAAAAAAAAAAAAAAAACAGTTTTAATATATAAAAATGAAATTTTTAGATTCTAAATATTCTTGAGATAGAGATAATCTAAAACGAATCGTGAAACAATATAGTTAGTCAGATTTTTTTGGTTTCTTTTATATTATGATCCGCTGTCAAGGAATATTGTTTCGTGGCATGATCTGTCAAAAGACAACACCGTAACTTTAATCATGTGTTTCAAGAAATTAATTGCAATAAGATCAAAAGTTATCATTGTTAAATGCTAGAATATAAATTAGCCTGTCATTTGCCCCACAAAGACAATTGGTGAATTATAGTGATTAATCTATAATATTATTACATTTATAACTTGGAAAATCTGAAATTAGCCATTTAGAACGTGTATTAATTAGTTGTACATGATAAACTAATTATACAATTTACTTGAATTATTCCCGTCAAACACATTTACCACTTTACCCCCTTCTTTGAAATGGTTTACTGCTTACGCACATCACAAAAGACTAGGCCCGTCAACGGTGAGAAAGTTCACGAAAATATCAATCATGCTTAAAAAAAAAAAAAAAAAGCTAGACAATTTTTTACCAATAAAAAAAATTGCCAATGGATCCCACTTTTCCATTGTTTAGTCAAAGTTAGGAAATGAACAAATGGTCACCAAACGCGTGACATGTTCTCCTTCAATAATGTTGACAAGCAACATAACTAAAACAAAGAATAGAAATATAATTTCAAAACGTGTTTCTTTTGGGTTGGTGACTTGGACAAAGTCGTTTAGTCCGTCTATATATATAGAACTCTAAACCAAAGCTTGAGGCAATAGCAAAAACTCAGCTCCTAGAAAAAAAATAAAAATAAAGCTAATATATATATACACACACACTTACATATATATTCTCTTGTAACATATATATATATATATATTAATACTATAAAATATACACAATCAGTGTAACCAATATTATGGCTTGTGACAAGGGTTTCTCATGTAGCTATATGCTACTGAAGCCGGAGGAAGTGAGTTTTGTGGATCTCATGCGCATACTATTTTCCAGTGACCTGGAGAAGAGGAAGTTTGTCGACTCGTCGGCGGCAACGGAGGAGAGTTTCAGCCGCCGGTGGCTCATTTTTCTGTCTGTTGTAGCGCAGAAGTCTTTTCAGTTTGTGGCGAAACCGCTGGCAAGTATTGGCTCGGCGTTTGAAATGGGTTTGAACCTCTTGTCAAGCAATGACAACTTATTTCGCCTCATTCTCAATTCCATTCGAGGTTGGTAATTTTAACTTTCCTCACGTTTTGTTTTGTTTTTTTATACATTATAAAGCATCATGAATGTGAAGGTTGAAGTACTTTAGAACATATTTTATGCTTAATTCAGATAGCTTTTACTGATTCTAAGGGTATAAAAAGGCAATTAAATTAGACTTTAACAGGGTGTTAATTTCAAGAATTTAAGAATTTGAAGAGTATATTATAGCATGTGAGAACGCTATATTGTAACAGAATATTTTTGTTTCATACTATTTGTTGCGATTGGAATTCTAGAGTTCTAATCACGTTCTTGAACAGGCCACAGATAAAATTAAAAACTTTTCTTTTTAGATGTTAGAGTTAATTTAATGTTAAGAAAATTTTTTATTAGACATTTCTTTTCTTTTCTTTTTTAAAATCCTATTACACTGCTAAACATTGGTCCTTTGAAACTGATGATCTGGCACTGTTTTATTTATGTGTACCCTAGCATTTATAAAAATGCTATTCCTTTTTCTTTTTCTTTTTGGTTTTTCTGGATAAACTTTACAAAAAGCACTATTCTTTAAATTCTTCGATGGATATCAAGAGCATAAACTTAAATAGTAGGCAACGAGACCATTTTCTATTCACTTTTGAGGGGGAGGGGGGTGGTGTTGTAAGAAAAGAAAAGAAAGAAAATATCAATTACTTTGTATAATTTACGTATTTTATATGGTATTTTTGAAGAAAATCCAAGAGTTCCTATACTTTTCCAGCAATGCAGCATGCTTTAGCGTTTAGTTGAAAACAGCTAAGATTTTCCTATTAACCAATCCAATTAGTGGGGCAGGTCTTACAATTAATTAGTTGTCCAACTACTCTCAAGACAAGAGTTTACAAATGGCTTGTTTTATATTTCAATTAAAACCGTAAGTTTCAATTAATAAACAGTGTAAAGATTTTAATATCTACAATAAAAAAACAAAAAATTGTAATAGTGTAAAATTTTTACGTGTTGTATTTTTTAAATCAATATTTTTAATTTCAATCACTCTTTCAAATGCCTTATAAGTCAATGTAACAAAAAAAGATAATCGTTAAAATTCATAACCTAGCAATAAATTTACCCGAGTCTATCAACAAATGTAAAGTTTGAATCTCTTGTCTTCAAATTCAAAAAAAAAAAAATAGTAATTGTAGATTATTATGCTAATAAAGTAGAAATTGGGTAATTGCTTTTGTAGGGAGGGTCGTAATTCCGGATAGAAAATTAGAAAATTTCTTCTCAGTTATTGGAAATATCGACAAACGGCCAAAGCTGGACACTAACATCAAACGTGGAGACGTGAGGTACAATGCAGCACTCGCTATGATGGCTTCTAAACTTAGCTACGAGAACGAAGGCCACATTCAAAATACTGTCTCTAACCACTGGGAGGTAAGTACCATTCCTTACCAATTATTCACCCATACACATTACTGGACTAAAAAGAATTGACAGGTATAACCTAACGGTAAATTAACATCCGACTCTATTAGAAGTTATACTTAACGGTAAATTAACACCCGACTCTATTAGAAGGTGAAAAGTTTAAAATTTCTTATTTCTAAGTTCAAAAATAAATAAGTAAATAAAAATAACTTATCACAAAGAGTTGATTCAAACACGATCTTTGATAAATCTTTCCAGACTTAGTTTACACTATTGGTTTGATGTTTTGGATTAAAAAGACCAAGAGAACTTGAGTTTAACCCCTTCGTTGTTTTCAAGTGGTTTTAATCACAAGTTAACCATATTTTTTAAATTTCTATTTGAAACCATAAAAGTTGATACCACGGCGTTTCAAACCCACGAGCCACATTTACGTTAATTCTTTCCTTGCATATACCACATGTTGGTCTTGTCTTATTATTTGTTTTACCATCTTCACACGGTAATGGACATATTTATTAAACATTCTAAATGTCCTTTCCTTTTCTGCAGATGGAATTCTTGGGATTTTATGACTACTGGAATGGTAAGAAACATTATATGGTACAAAAAGCCAACATATATTCTTATAAATTAATTGGCGATTCTTGTTTATTCCTTTTAATAAATTTTTCTGCTTACCTAAATATTCTTAAAGATTTGTACTCATCACATGGCTTCATTATATATTATTATATGCTTAAGATTCGATCTAGCTAACATGTTTTCTTAAGTAACATTATTATATGTTTTTTTATTGCTAACAGATTATCAAGAAAAAGCCACCACACAAGCCTTCATGATGCGAGATAAAGCAGATCATGACCATGACACCATTGTCGTGGCCTTTAGGGGCACCGAACCTTTCGACGCCGATGCGTGGTGCTCCGACTTTGACATCTCGTGGTACGAAATTCCCGGCGTGGGGAAAATTCACGGCGGCTTCATGAAGGCCCTCGGCTTGCAAAAATGCGTCGGATTCCCCAAGGACATCGATCAAAACGACATGATCAACAACGCACGTCCCGCGCCCTTGGCTTACTACGACATTAGGGAAAAGCTAAGACAGCTTTTGAAGCAAAACGACAATGCCAAATATGTGTTAACCGGTCACAGTTTAGGGGGGGCCTTAGCGATTCTTTTTCCAGCGGTTCTTGCATGGCATGACGAGAAGTGGTTGCTTGATAGATTGGAAGGGGTTTACACGTTTGGGCAGCCAAGAATTGGAGATGACAAGTTTGGTGAGTTCATGAAGGGTAAAATGATAGAGCATGATATTCGATACTTTAGGTTTGTTTATGGAAACGACATGGTAACTAGGCTTCCATACGACGATAAATCCCTTATGTTCAAGCACTTTGGCACCTGCCTCTACGCTAACAGGAACTATGAAGTAAAGGTATGGCCCGCATTTTTTTTAGTATATTTGATCCCTTAATATTTTTTTAGAGAGATTTCTCACTAAATTTTTGTTTTTTAGCAGTTGAAAATTTGGTCTGGACACTAAATTTGACGAGAGATTTGTGAAATTTTGTAGTGATAATCAGAAATCTACCACATAATAACCGAAAATTCTCAAAAATAGTTACTTTGAGAGCAACAATGTTCAAGTTTTTTTGAGGAATTAATTTTTAACAGTAGTAAAGAAAACATTATACACTCAATGTAACAAAATTTATAAAATTCAATTTATCATGATGATTATTTACGTTAAATTATAAATATTGTTGGTGACACGATCAAAATTATTAAAAAAACAAATGTTTCAAAAATCAATAAAAAAAAGTCCTAATAAGGTATTTATAAAGTATAGTTACAACTAAAACTTTTAAACTTTATACAGTAGCATGTAATCTTTATACTATAACTCACTTTTTCTAATCACTGTATTATGAGAGCTTTATACCGTGACAACCTAGTTAGAACTAATTTTATCAAGCACTCTTTTAAGTGTCACAAAACTTCTAATCTAGAGGCAAATAACTAAAGTTTTTGTGTTCTTTTTCTAAATGCAGATTGTTGATCAGGAGCCAAACAAAAATTATTTCTCGCCAGTCAAGGCAATACCCATGATGGTAAATGCATTTTGTGAGCTGATTAGGAGCTTCACCATCCCATACAGGAAGGGACCAGGATACAAGGAAGGGAATTTCATGAGATTTTTTAGGATAATTGGTTTGATAATTCCAGGTGTGCCAGCTCACTGTCCTCAAGATTATGTCAACACCACACGGTTGGTTTCCAAAGAAGTTTTCCTTCAACTTCAAACCAAGAATATTCCATCGCGTAAAACTCTTTAAGTTGCTGAAAGTTAGTGATCTCTAAGCTGAGGAGATTTGATCTCTAAGCTGAGGAGATATGCAATGATCATCTTGAGAATGCACCAAAAATTGGCAACTTTGAACATAGCTACATCCAATGCATATATATATATGTATGTATGTATGTATGTATGTTCGTATGTATGTATGTATGATCAATTGTACAGTTGCATGCATCAATTTCCGGTTTCGGATATAACCAATCGATTGAATCACTTGTAGTGAATCTATGTGTTACTTTCTGTACTTTTACAATCTTTTTGAAAACGTTCCAAAAAAAAAAGAAAAGAAAACAGAGAGAAAATAGTTTTGTTACCCCACGTTTGGAGCTTAGATTAAAAGATATTTCTTCTATATTTCACCATATTTTATTGACTCGTAATGATTTGTCATAGGGAACACAAATTTTTCTTTTTCAAATGAAAGAGAGGGATTAAGATCAACTAGCTTCAAAATGCCCTGGAACATTCCAGTTACGTTGGTGGCTTCTAGAATGATGCATCCTATGCTAAGATGGTTCGACCCTAGGAAAAAGAGAAAATTGGAACATACTAGAAAAATCTAACAAAAGATAAACCTCACACAATGAATCTCCTTTTTTGTGAAAGAAGACCTCATTAAAATCCTTTACACGGAAAAAGTTTGAATAATAATAAAAAAAAGACAAATAAGTGAAAAAAGAAGTGCATGATCTGAGTAGAACAAAAAGCCAAAATGAAGAAGAACTCGAAAACCCACAACAAAGATCAATTGAATCTGTTTTGCTCTAATGATCGCGATAAATATCTCCAATCAAAGTGATGATTATGAAGCATAACGAGCCTAATTTATCTGCAGATCGGTTTGCTTCTTAAACAAAAAAAAAAAAAAAGAAGAGTCATTTGCAGTGCGATACTTCAATATGCCCTCATAATTATTCAACCATTTATTGCGAAATCTCCATGGAACATGAAAACTTTATGAGCAAAAAAATAAATAAATAAATAACCACAAACATCAAATCACATTTCACTCCATATATATAATAAAATAAACAACTCTTATGGATTGTTTGGCATCTCTCGGTTCTATTTAACAAACAATATAATGCTCTCAACAAGCTATAGTAAAAAGCAAAAAGGTTGTTATAATACAAAGTTCTCAGCAGTTATAGTAAAAAGCAAAAAGTTACTATAGTGTAAAGCTCTTATATATTACAGTTTTTACACTAATATTTTTAGTTCCAACTATTCTCCTAAACACCCTATTAATATTGTATATGCATGCAGTCTTTAGATTATATGTTCATACCTAAACATATAAAGAAAAATGATTTAATGGTAGTACTAGCTAATTATTACGTCGTAAAAGTTGTTTAGACAAAGGTTAAAACAAAAGGACCAATAAATTGTGGAACTCATCCAAAAGACAGGACTAGTATCATCTGATAACATCTATGGATTAAAAATGCTGTATAACTCTATGCGTTATAATCTCATTCTCTCATAAGGGATGGGTCCCATAAATGGGTCTCAAATGGGTCCCACACAGACAAAATCTATCTTTTATGAGAATGTGAAGTTGTAGTCCCAAGAAGACAAATAGTATTGCTCTATATCGATGCCCATTTCTCCAATCAACCAAAACATATGCCCTGATCTCGTGTCGGTCCTGTTGTTGTAAATTGTGACTTTTCATATTTCAAACCTGTTGAAGGATGGAGCCTTTCAACACTCAGCAAAAGAAAAAAAAAGGAAAAGAGGCGTAGCCCAGGCGCCGCAACGCTAGAATTGGGCGTTGCAGCCCCACAATGCTAGAACCTAGGCACCGCAACTCCAGAATTGGGCACCACGGTGCCAGCCCAAAGAAAAACCAACACCACGGCGTTGGATTCAAGTGCCGCAACACAAATGCACTACCTTGTGCGATTTTTTGAGGCACTCTAGCTGGAAAAGAATGAGAAACTGCTAGGGTTTCTCGTTAATTGTTATATTTCACTCTTCTTTGAGGGTATAAATAGAGATAAGATGGCTAGGTTTGATAAAAGACATTATTTTGTGAGGTTGAGAGCTTCATTGTTGAGAGAGAGAAAAAATTTCCACAGAAGGTGCTAGGTAGAAGAGAGAGATTTGAGAAATACAAATTGAGAGTGTGATAAATTTCTCTTGTGATCTGTAATCTTTTTCATCATAGTGAAATCTACAGCGATAGCAACAGGACGTAATCTCAAATTTGAACGAACCTATATAAAAATTTAATGTCTCCCTTTTCTTCTTTTCTTTTCTACAATTATTCATTCTTGGTGGTCCTTAGAATTAAGGAGGTGTCTAAGTCCCCAACAACTGGGTATCAGAGCGAAGGTTCGGGTCAAGAACGATGACGATAGAAGAAGGGTCGGCTGCCGGTATCACCAAATTTGATGGTTTGGATTTTTCTTATTGGAGGATGCAAGTGGAAGACTCCCTCTATAGCAGAAAATTGCACCTGCCCTTGGGAGATAAGCCCAAAGACATGAAGGATGAGGAGTGAAATCTCGTTGATAGACATCCATTTGACTCTTTCAAAGAATGTGGCCCACAACGTTGTGAAGGAGAATACCATAGCAAGAATGATGAAGGCTTTGTCAGAGATGTATGAAAAGCCCTCTACAAATAACAAGGTACACCTCATGAAAAAGTTCTTCAATTTAAAAATGCCTGAAGGTGCCTCGGTGGTAGAGCATCTGAATGATTTTTATACCTGAATCAATTGGTCTAGGAAGAAATTAAATTTGATGATGAGATCAACACCTTCATCCTTTTGGTCTTGCTACCAAATAGTTGGGAACCCATGAGGGTGGCCATTAGCAATTCGATTAGGAATGCACAATTGAAGTTTGTTGATATCAGAAATTCTATTCTGGCGGAAGAAGTTCGAAGGAAGGATTCTGGTGACACTTCAACGTTGAACTCGGCCCTTAATGTTGAGAATAGGGGCAGGAAATTTAAGAGGCATTCCAACAGGGATAATGGCAAAAGAGGCAAGTCAAGGAATGGGAGAAGAAAGTCAAGAAACGGTAGGAATGTGGAGTGTTAAAATTGTGAAAAGATCAGCCACTTGAAAAAAAATTGCAGGGCTCACGAAGACAAGAACAATGACACTACAAACGCTGCTACTAAAGAGGCACATGATGCCTTACTCTTGTCTATTCGCAATCTTACTCTTGTCTATTCGCAATTCCCTTGATTCATGGAGAATAGATTCATGAGCATCATTCCACACTACTTCATATCATCATGTCCTTGAGAATTACGTTGTCTGAAATCATGAAAAGGTTTATCTTGCTGATGGTGAGCCTTTGGATATTGTTGGCATTAAAGATGTTAGTTTGAAAATGCCTAATGGGTCTATGTGAAAGATTTGAAAGGTGAGACATATACCCAAATTGATGCATAACTTGATTCGGTGAGGCAACTGGATGACGAAGGATATAACGTGACCTTCAATTGTGGAGGTTGGAAACTCACAAAAGGAGTTATGGTTGTTGCTCGTGGACATAAAACTAGAACTTTCTACACTAATTCTAACTGTAGAGATACCATAGCAGTCACTGACTCTACTGCTAATACTGAGCCATGGCATCGTAGACTCGGTCACATGAGTAAAAAGGGAATGAAGGTGTTTCACTATAAAGGAAAACTTCCATATTAAAAACTTTTGATCATAGTTTGTGTAAAGCCTGCATCTTTGGCAAGCAGAAGAGAGTCAGTTTCTCAAAGATGGGTAGAGAGCCTAAGTCCGAGAAATTGGAGCTAGTTCATACAAATGAATGGGGACCCTCGATGGTTACTTCTCTAGGTGGCTCAAGTTACTATGTGACATTTATTGATGACTTAAGCAGGAAGGTATAGGTTTACTTTCTGAAAAACAAATCCGATGTCTTTGATGCTTTCAAGAGATGGAGAGCTATGGTGGAGAATGAGACAAATTTAAAGGTGAAGTGCTTGCAGTTTGATAATGGGGAAATACATAGATGATGATTTCAAGCGATACTATGCTGAGAATGGAATAAACATGAAGAAAACTATTCTAGGGAAACCACAATAGAACGGTGTAGCTGAAAGAATGAATAGGACTCTAAACGAGCGTGCTAAAAGCATGAGGTTGCATGTAGGCTGCCAAAGTCGTTTTGGGCTGAGGCAATTAATACAGCAGCTCATTTGATAAATAGAAGTCCATCCACACCATTAAAGTTTAAGCTACCGGAAAAAGTATGGAGCAGTAAAAATGTTAACCTCTCATACTTGAAAGTATTTGTTTGTGTTTCTTATGTTCATACTGATTCTACTGCTAGAAGTAAACTTGATGCAAAGTCTAAGAAATGTTTTCTGGTTGGCTATGGTAGACTTGAGTTTGGTTATCGTCTCTAGGATGACCAAAATTAGAAGATTATCAAGAGCAAGGATGTGATCTTCCATGAACGTATTCTATATGGGAACAGAGATAGCACTAATTCCAGAAGTCCAGGTTCTGAAGTTAAGAAGCCTGAGGTAATTCAATTGAAGGATCTTTCTGAAGTGGAAGTGCAAAATTAAGAAGTTGAAGACCAAGAAAATATTGTTCTAGAAGAAACCAAAGTACTTCTGCAACTCCAGTCAAGAGATGTAGTAGGACCATCAAAACACCATAGAGATACTCCCCTTCCCTGCATTATATTTTATTGACCAACAGAGGTGAACCAGAGAATTATGATGAAGCCGTGTAGGCTAAAGATTCAGTCAAGTGGGAGTTAGCTATAAGGAATCAGATGGATTCCTTAACGTCTATTTAGACATGACAATTAACAGAGTTACCACAGGGCAAAAACGCCTTGCATAACAAATGGGTATACTAGCAATGACTGAAGCAAGCAAAGAGATAATTTGGTTGCAGTCATTCTTAGAAGAACTGGGTCACAAGCACAAAAAGAGTGCGCTACATAGTGACAGTCAGAGTGCCATTCACTTGGCGAGAAATCCCACATTTCATGCTAGGACGAAGTATATACAGTTGCAGGATCATTTCATCGGGTCAGCTTTGGAGAATAGAGTGTTAAAGCTTGAAAAGATTTTTGGCAGTCAAAATCCAGCATATATGCTTACCAAGACTGTTCTGGTCGAGAAACTGAAGTTGTGCGCAACTTCAGTTGGACTTCTCTATGAGGCATGAGAGGTTTGTTGCCATTGTAGTTGGAGACATGGTGATTGATTAGTCTTCAAGTGAGAGATTCTTGAAGGATGAAGCCAAATCAACATCCAGTAAAAGAAAAAAAAAAGGGGAAGGAGGCAGAGCCTGAGCGGCGCAGCTCCAGAATTGGGTGCCACGGCGCCAATACCAAAACCTGGGCACCGCAGCGCCAGAATTAGGAGCTGTGGCACCAACCCGAAGACAAACTAGAGCCGCGGCGCTAGATTCAAATGCCACAGCACCAACGCACTGCCTTGTGCGATTTTTGAGGCACTCTAGTCGGAAAAGAATGAGAAACTACTAGGGTTTTTCATTAGTTGTTATATTTCACTCTTCTTTGAGTGTATAAATAGAGATAAGATGGCTAGGTTTGATAAGAGGCATTACTTTGTGACGTTGAGAGCTTCATTGTTGAGAGAGAAAAAAAAATCCCACAGAAAGTGCTAGGTAGAAGAGAGAGATTTGGGAAACACAAATTGAGAGTGTGTGATAAATTTCTTTTGTAATTTGTAATCTCCTTCATCATAATGAAATCTGTAGTGGCGAAAACATGACGTATTTTTAAATTTGGACTAACATGTTTAAAAATTTGATGTCTCTCTTTTCTTCTTTTCTTTTCTCCTTTTCTACAATTATTCATTCTTGGTAGTCCTTCGAATTAGGAGGTGCTTAATTCTCCAACAAAACCATGTCTAGAGTCTTCTCTGGTGGGACTGCTTTTTCCCATTATTATTGTTGTTGTCATAATAATTATTAACATTTCCACAACTTCATGGTCAGAAATATACCCTTGATCCGGTTGAAGAGAATTATCTGACCAAATCCACTTTGTGATTAGAAATATACCTTGAATACAAGTAGTACGGAGATTTTTATAATAGTTTTTCAAAAAATTGAACCATTATAGTAGGTTTCTGATTGATTTCTATTCCACATATATACATACATACATATATATATATATATATATATTATTTTGATGTGATATTCACAACATCCAAATCTAAAATGTCCTGATGTAAAAAGACATACGTGAGTTAATTTAACTAGATTCGTAGACCTTTTAGTAGAATTGAAAGGACGGAACTTTGAATATTGAACTTGATCAGAAAGGTACAAAAGGTTGTTGAAATTGACACCAATTTATCTACTTGGTGATGATAAGTCAACACGCTAATGTGAAAACTAAGGATGTTTGACATTTTAGTTTCTTCTCAAAAAAATTACATATATGAAATTGGGTCCAAAAGTAAAATAAATAAATAAATAATATATAAAGCACGTGAAACTTGGAGTTTGGACGTTCGTCCTTCACACAAACAGACCCCAGCTTTCATTGTGATTTCAGACATTTGAGTATCACCAAAGCATGACCAAGCACTTTTTTCTATAATTCAATTGCCAAAAAAAGGAAAGAGAAAAAAAAAAAAGACTCTTTTCCTTTAATAATTTTTGAAGCTCAAAATTAAAGAATGTACGATAAATATATAAAACATAACATCAATTAATTGCTTTAGGTAGGTTGAGGAAATATCAAATATATAGCCAAAAAACAAAGGAGAAAATTCAGCTGGAAATAAATTTATTTCCTAAGACAACAATATTTTGCAAACATATATGGCTGGTGATCACGAGGGTTTCTCATGCAGCTTTATGCGTACGAAACCGGAGGATGTGAGTTTTCTAAACCTATTAATCTACATATTATTTTCCAGTACCTTCGAGGATCGGAATCCGGCTGATTCCTCGGCAGCATCGGACGAAAGTTTCGGCTATAGAAAGCTCGTACTTAAGTCCATTCTGCTGCAGAAATTTCTTGTGCGTGTGGCAAAGCCGTTGGAAACTATTGGGTCGTCAATTGAAATTGGTTTGAACCTCTTGTCGAGTAACGGCGACTTATTTTCGCTGATTTACAATACTATTCATGGTTGGTTTTTATTTTCTATTGATTCTTTTTTTTTTTTAGATATATTAGTGTAGATACCAAATATGTAAGTAGGAAATTGATATTAATCCTTAATTGCTTGTTAATGCAGGTTTCTTATTCTATGGTAAGGGAAAAAACTAAAATTCAATTTGAACATTTCCTTATTTCTAAGTTTTTTTGGGTGAAATAAGGAATATTGTTGTTTTTATTCGTTTTGTTTTGACATCCAAACATATGGTCAATTCATAATATTAATTTTCAAATTTCTATATATGTAATTACCTGGTTCTTTTTTCTACGTGATTACCCGATATTTCTTTATTTTGGATTTTTTTCAATAATTTTTTTTTATGTAAATAATTTTACAACGAATACTATAAAATTTTTCTTACTTCTTCAAGGTGTTAGACTAACCCTTTAAGGCAAAAAAAAAAAAAAAAAAAAAAAAGAACTACTGTTTGTTTAATTTGATTAATGTGAAGTCCCTAAACTTGAGTTGGTGACAACATCATATTAATCACCTTATTTTAAAAGATATACATATACATATACATATATATATATATATATATCAATCTTATATGATTTGGCATTTTTTAATGGGAAATATATTTCATATTAATGCCCATTAGCAGCCTTTTATTTAATATAATTTTATGTTATATTACATTATATTATGTCATACTCAACACCAAAGTTATATCAATGAAAAAATAAACAAGATAAGCTACGATTTATATAATTAGGACTAAAAATAGATGGGTTAATAATACCTTTGTCTAGGGAAGCTGGTAATTCCGGATAAAACATCACAAAATTTCTTCTCAATTATTGGAAACGTCGACAAGCGACAAAACTTGGACGGCAACATCAAACCCGGAGATCCCAGGTATACTGCAGCACTCGCTATGATGGCTTCCAAACTGTCATATGAGAACAAAGCCTGCATTGAACACACCGTCACTCACCATTGGAAGGTTAATTAGTTTAATTACTAATTAACAGTATTTTATTTTCATTAAGATTAGCTCCTACATTGGCATTTTTGTTGTAAACCATTATTCTAAATTCTTCTTTATAATTAATTACTTTTCTGCAGATGCAGTTCTTGGGATTTTACGAGTATTGGAATGGTAAGCAAAAAGCCTCTCATTCTTGGAAATTTGTTACCCAGGTTCATGTAATATTCTGTGGTAAAGTAATTAAAAAGAAAATACTTCACTAAGTATTGTATTTACGCACTTATTTCTTTTTTTTTATTATTTTTCCTCGATTTGTGTGTAATATCCTACAAGGCATGTTGATCTCTTCTCTATTATTCCAAATTCGACTAATGTTATAGAAAAAGACGGAGCCACCTGAAGGGATAGTAGACCTAGAGGGGTAACTACCCCTTGAGGCACAAGGGGCTCTTTTAAGTTTTGGTGCTAAGAAATTGTTTTTACACTTTTCCTTTTAATTTGCCTTTTGAGATTCTATAATTACATATTTTTTTGAAAATATTTTTTATTATGCTCTAAATTTAATTTTATGTATATTCATACTTCATAAAAATTCAAATGTTTTAGATCATACCTTAAATTTTGGTTTATTAATAATTTAAATATAAAAATTTTAATAAAAGGAAAAAAAAAATTAACTGCACTACTATCTATACTTATAATTTTATAGATTTTAAACTTTAAAAAGTGAATTAAACTTGATTAAATGTTTAGATCATTTGAAAGAAGATATGAAAGATTAAAAATAAAAATAGATGAAAAATATAAAAGAGAGACACCAAGAGCTATAAAAAGAAAGAGAAGAAGAAGAAGAAGAAGAAGAAGATTGCTGCTTATTTTCCTTAAAAATTATGTTCAATTCATGCCCTTTGAAAAAAAAAATTATGGTTCTGCCATTGGATGCATTTGATTCATATTGGGTTTTTTTTAATATGCTGACAGATTTTCAAGAAAAATCTTCGACGCAAGCATTCATGACGCGAGATAAAGCCGAGGACCATGACACCATCGTGGTGGCCTTTAGGGGTACATTGCCTTTCGACGTCGCGGCATGGTGCTCTGATTTCGACATCTCGTGGTACAGAATCCCTAAAGTCGGAAAAGTTCATGGCGGCTTTATGAAAGCTCTAGGCTTGCAAAAGAGGGCTGGTTTTCCCAAGGACGTGATTGAAGAAGAAGATCATGTCAAAAGAAATAGGCCATTGCCCTTAGCTTACTACGACATTAGGGAAAAGCTAAGGGAGCTTTTGAGGCAAAACGACAATGCAAAATATGTATTAACCGGGCATAGTCTAGGCGGGGCCCTTGCAATTCTTTTTTGTGCCGTTTTGGCATTGCATGAGGAGAAATTTTTGCTCGAGAGATTGGAAGGAGTTTACACATTTGGGCAGCCTAGAGTTGGAGATGAAAAGTTTGGGGAATTCATGAAAAAGGAAATCATAGAGAATGATCATGCTCGCTACGTCAGATTTGTTTACTGTAACGACATCGTTCCTCGGCTGCCGTACGATCACAAACCGCTCATGTTCAAGCACTTTGGCACTTGCCTCCACAGTGACAGGAATTACAAAGTGAAGGTACTCCCTGACCCATCTTTTCAATTAATTTTTTCTTTAAAATGGTTAAAGTGGTGGTTTTGTGGCAGGGCGTACCTTACCGTAATGCACGTTTATTAAATATTAAATCTGATAAAAAATTATACAACAAAATTAAAATTTATATGCATATATCAAAAACTAAAGGAAGTCGGCGCGGGAGCAAAAATTGCTTTGAGTAACGTACAATGTCGACAAAAGAAATAAATAGGGACAAGAAAAATAAAGGTACTTTTGAAGCATCTTTTAAATTAATTTTCTCTATAAAATTGTTACTTTTGTGGCCGGGCATAATTAACCATAATGCATGTTTATAAATATTATATTAAAATGTACATGTATATATCAAAAACTAAATGAACTTGGCAAGGGAGCAAAAATTGTTTTAAGTAGCATACAATGTTAAAGACAAAAGAAATAAAGGTACTCTAATCCATCTTTTCAATTAATTTTCTCTTTAAAATGGTTAAAGTAAAGCTTTTGTGACCGGGTATACCTTATCTTAATGCATGTTTATAAATACTAGGTTTGATCAAAATTGTACAACAACATTAAAAATGTACATGTATATATCAAAAACTAAATGAACTAAGCGAGGGAGCAAAAATTGTTTTAGATTGCGTAAAATGTTGAAGACAAAAGAAATAAAGGTACTCTATCCCATCTTTTTAGTTAATTTTCTCTTTAAAATGGTTAAAGTGGAGCTTTTGTGGCCGGGCATACCTTACCATAATGTGTGTTTATAAATACAAGATTTGATCAAAATTATATAACAAAATTAAAATGTACATGTATATACCAACAACTAAATAAACTTGGCGAGGGAGCAAAAATTATTTTAGGTAGCATACAATATTGAAAACAAAAGAAAATAAAGGTATTTTGACCCACCTTTTCAATTAATTTTCTCTTTAAAATGGTTAAAGTGGAGCTTGTGTGGCCTGGCATACCCTTACCATAATGCAAGTTTATAAATACTAGATTTGATAAATATTGTACAACAAAATTAAAAATGTACATGTATATATCAAAAACTAAATGAACTTAGCGAGGGAGTAAAAATTGTTTTAGGTAGCGTATAATGTTGAAGATAAAAGAAATAAAGATACTCTAACCCATCTTTTCAATTAATTTTCTCTTTAAAATGGTTAAAGTGGAGCTTTTATGGCCCGGCATGCCTTAGCATAATGCATGTTTATAAATACTAGATTTGATCAAAATTACGCAAAAAAAATTAAAATGTATATGCATATATAAAAAACTAAAAGAACTCGGCGAGAGAGTAAAAAGTATTTTTGAGTAGTATATAATATTGAAGAGTACAAAAGAAATAAAAGTACTCTAACCCATCTTTTCAATTAATTTTCTCTTTAAAATAGTTAAAGTGGAGCTTTTGTGGCTGGGCATGCCTTAGCATAATGCATGTTTATAAATACCAGATGTGATTAAAATTCCACAACAAAATTAAAAACGTATATGTATCTATCAAAAACTAAAAGAACTCGGTGAGAGAGTAAAAATTATTTTGAGTAGTGCTCAATTTTGAAGACAAAAGAAACAAATAGGGACGAAAGAAATAAAGATATCTGACCCATCCGGTCAAGTAATTTTCTCTGTAGCTGATTGAAGGGAAGCTTTTAAGGTGGAGCATATCCTACCATAATGCATATATTTATATATTAAATTTTATGAAAATTACGTTCAAAATCATAGTTCAAACTTCAAACTCCTTTAGTTTTCAAATTTTGTAAGAGAAAACTATGCAACAAACTAAATTTGAACTATAATTTATAGTTTAAACTGTATTGCAAAATATTCTAAAAAAGTAATAGAGTAAACAGTTTAAAATAAAATGTAATGGTACAGTTTTTTTTTAGGTACTATATTGTTATCCCTTGAACTTATATTGTGTATTACAATTTGCTCTTTGAATGTTTAATTTTAGAAAGTTGCATCTTAAACTTGTAAATTGGTAGCAAATCACCCTCCATCAATAGTGGTGTTAGTTTTTCAACTAAAATTGACATGTAAACTTGTATATGAAAAGTTATTTTTATACATTTTTACTATAATTTATTGTGATTAATATATTTGATTCATGCTTTATCGAAATATTAAATTTTTAATTAACTTTGTTTTTAATATAAATTAAGGTTGGCATTCATTAAAAAAAGAGCTTTCATGCTCTTAGTTAACGACTTATGTGAAAATTATATATCAAATTCAATTAAGAAAAGTAACATCACTATCAATGAGACGATTTGCTATGAATTGTCAGTTTATGGTACAACTTCCTAAACTTAAAAATTTAGTGGGTAAATTGAACATGTGCGAAAAGTTCAAGGGGCAACATTACATAATACGCCTTTTCATATCTTATATTTACTAAATTTTTAGGGATTTGGGGGTAAATGGCTCTTTTTTAAGCTTTTTTAACAATATGGTCAAAGTTCTTGAAAATTAAGAAAATGATCGTTTTTGTACATCAATTATGTACTGATATATATTAACGAAGTACTAATGCTAATTAATGATGGATTGATTTGGAGTTTATTATTAATTAACTTGATGATTTATTCTATCAACAATTTACCAATTTTTTGATAAATTATTTGTGGATCAATAATAAACCAATTTATTTGTAATAAACTATACTTAATAAGTGATATACTAATGTTAATCAATAATATACATCGATAATGTGTTGGTGTTGATCGATGATGTACTGCTTAAAGAAAAATGTCATTTTCTTAATTTTCAAAAAGTTCAGCCATTTTTCTAATTTTATAAAAATCTAACAATTTATTAAGGAATTTTTTATAGCCTCTATTTTAAATTAATACAAAAACTATACCTTCAGTTTTTAATCTCATCGAATACATACATTTAAATTAAATTTAATACATAAATTTATACATTATTGTGAATGTATCAATTTATGTATTAAATCTAATATGAATATATAAATTCAATGAGATCTGAAATCAAATCTGTAGTGTTTGCATAAAGTTAAAATACAGAGTATAAAAACATAAATAACCCTTTATTTAATAGAGTGTCAAAAGATACGCTATTTGCCTAATTTTTCTTTTTTTTTTAATATTTTTTATCGAAGTATTGAATAGTATTGTGAATACCAAATTAAGTTTTTATTATATGTTTTCTTTTAAATTAATGCAGATTGCAGATGATGAGCCAAGCAAATATTATTTTTCACGGTGGAACGCAATAGCCATGAGGATAAATTCTTTGTTGGAGCTGATAAGAAGCTTCGCCATTCCATACACAAAGGGACCTGAATTCAAAGAGGGGAAACTAATGAGATTATTTAGGGTAATCGGTTTGGTGATTCCCGGTTTGCCAGCTCATTCTCCTCAAGATTATGTTAATACCACTCGGTTAGCATCCACAGAAGTTTTCCTCTCACACAATAATTCGTCTCAAATATAGGATTAAACACAAAAGAGCACCACTAATTAGTGGGTGAAAATTTGTGATTATTTAAACACAAACATGTAATTACAGCTTTCTTGAGTACGGTTTCCTCAGAAAAAGTGAAGGTACTAACAATTTTATTGACACCGTGCAAACTCATACAATTAATTAAGTATGGTGCAATAGTTATTTTTTTATGGTTTAAACCGCTTGAACTTTTTTTATGATTTGATTCACATTTTTGGTTTGAATTTTGTCAAAAAATACAATAACAAAAATGATTCAAATCATAAAAAACAGTTCAAATGGCAGTCATTAAACGGAAGAGAATTGTTCAAAAACCCAGTATTATTACAATTATCCAACTAAAAATTGGAGAAAAGCTTGGTTTTGAAATCTCAGAACTAGTTTAGAATATAATTTGCTTTTATTTTTAAAACATAAATCATCGCTTTTTAATTACTAGTTACATAGCATTGCTTGGAAAAGATATTTCTATTCTAGAAATGCTTTGGAACTTATTTAGTTAAAAGTTTTTGTTATGTTATACAAAGTAATGTAAAGATGTAGAAGGGATTTGTAATTTGTTATTTATAAATAGGACTTTTATGCCATAAGTCTCTACATTTTGTAGCATTTTACACTTTTGTCGTCATTTTAAAAATTTGAACACTTAAGTTCTAAAACTTTTAATCAATTAGCAACATTAGTCCCTATTTAAGAATTGAACATTTAGGTCCTCAAACATTAAAAATTATCATTTTAAAAATTGAACGCTAAGGTCTCTAAATAGTAAAAGCTATCATTTTAAAAATTTGAACACTCACATTCTTAAATTCTTAATTTGTTACAATTGTTAGTCCACATCTTAAACATCATCCGCCGCATTAGACTCCACAATAAGAATCCAACATATTTTTGAGATTATTACTTACATATTTTTGCCTGGGTCAGAGAGTACTTGTACCTATAAAAAATTGTATAGGTAGCTAGGTAAACACTTTTCTATGCACAAATCCACCTATACATTTTGACAATTATCCAATGTGTAGTAAACCCGTAATATTCTTTTAGTGTCAAAAGTATCCCAATTCCAAGTCTTATATTAGTTCTATTTGATTCGAAGTGTCCAAATTCTAGTGTTAGTTCTATTTAATTCCAAGTCTTTCCTTAAATATTATAGTATTAGCTCTATTGTATGTAGTCTTCATTATTAATAGTATTCGTTCTATTTAAAATTTAATGTTCCCCAAATGTCCAAATTCCAAGTCTTCTATTAGTTCTAATAAATTCCAAGTCTCCAAATCTGTTCTTAGTTCTATTAAATACCAAGTCTTCATTTTGTAGTAGTTCTATTATTATGGTCTTCATTATTATAGCATTAGATCTAGTCGAGATGTCACAAAAAGCGTCCAAGTCTCTATATTATTATAGTATAAATATTATTAATCTTCATAATTTCCACATATATGCCAGTCTATAAATACTTGCAAGACGTTTAAACGTTTAAGGCAGACACATTAAACTATATACTCAACACTAATTATTTGATTATCATATACTCAACACTAATTATTTGATCATCATCACCCCTTACTCAGAAAACCATGCATTCTCACGAATTTGGCAAAAACTATATGGTCTTGAGACCAGAAAAAGCAAGTGTCATCAAGCTCTTACTCTTCCTATGGTCGGGTCATATCGCACTGCGGAACGAAGCGTTCACACATTTTCCAGAAGGACATGAAAGCCGGCAGTTCATCAAGAGACGTAAATGGCTCATATTGTTCACCCTTCTAGCACAAATTTTCTCTCGTTGGTGGCCAAACCGTTGAGAAAACTTGGGCGAAAATTTGAGTACTTTCTAAACCTCATCGCCAAAAATGGAAACTTGTTTAGTCTCATTCTCAACTTCTTAAAGGGTTAGTCCTCTAATCTACATTGCATGCAATTTCCACGCATAATAATATATATTTCTGTTCACGTGTACGTGAAATCTATATTTATCCATGTACATATAAAACTGTTCTGGTTATTAACTTAACAGAAATTGTAATGCAGTCTAGTCTTATTTATCATAAAAAGACACTTTACGATGTCAAATTTTCTTCAAGAAACAAAATACATCAATTTTGAAATAGGTAAAATCACCGTTCTCATATTTGATTTAAAATTAAATCAATGAGGTCAATGTTTCGGCAATGTTTTATTTTTGTAATAAGTTTATATAGTAAATTCAATTTTTTTAATATTAATTTTGGCTTAATTTTTAGCTGATCAAATTTTCCTAAGTTTTTCATTTCGATATATTTGTTTTTATACTATTACTCGAATTTTCTGTAGTTTGTACAAAGTTTGTTGTCTTTGTTTAGGACAGTGATAGCGTGAAACATACATAAGAGATGTTTTTAGCATAACACCGTTGTTATAAAGGTATATAATAATAGAATGAGAGCTAAATTTGTAGCATTACACCTCTTCAACGTCAATATATATGTTAATGTTATGTTGAATAAACACCATGTTTATAATTTTTACTTACATTACAAAAATGGATCATATCAATTATAGGATGTGTTTGAGAAATCAGCTGCTGTGGCATGTGAGAGTTTTGTACTATAGCAAGTTAAAATTTAAAGTTTCAACTTACTTAGCAATGTACATATATATATATATATATACACACACACACACACATATTTATATTGACAAATATAGCTAAGATCTAGTAGGGGCATGTGTTCCCCCTGAGAAAACAAGAAAAGGTGATATATGTTGGAGAGATTGTAATATATCTCTCTAACATGTTTAAGTTTAAAAGAATACATTAGAATGAGTGAAAACATATTTTTAATGTTTTTTAGTTAGCATGGGGCGTCGCAACACCAAAACATGCAATTAATACACAAAAAAGGCAAAGAGCTCAACACCGTGTAGGTGTCGTGGCACTGACCTACCTAGGCACCAGCACCATGGTGCTCAGTTGCTCTTATGAGCAATTTTGGTGATGTGCACCTAGAGCCACGGTGCTATCCCAAGTTGATATGTGATGATATTTTGTATTTTTTGAGTTTTTTTAAACCGGTGTATTAATTAGTTGTATATTTTTATGCAAACTCAAAAATCAATTAGCAACAGACACATCCATTATAATAGATGTATAACTATACGAATAGACACATTTACGAATGAAGAGATACCTTTATATTTGATAAGATACCTTTTGAAAAGGTTGTGTTGATTAATTCACTTGTGACCATTCCTCAAAAGGCACTCTTATTTTTTTATAAACTCCAGAATTATAACATAACTTAGATGTTGTTCTGGAACAACATATTGTTGTTAAATATAGTGTTCAAATGTTTGTTGTATCGTGAGGGTAATTTGCCACAAAACTGTCTAGCAAACTTCAATAAGTGAGGGCAAATAAAAACCTTTAAGGAAAGTGTTTTATATACACCTCAAATACATTATTATTTCCCAAAAAAAAAAAAAATTCAAGCCTTTATTCTCTCTTCTTACTCACCAAATTCACCAACAATATATATATATACACACACACAAATATATATATTATCTTTTATTAGGATCTTAGGACGTGTCCCATTGATTAGTTTCATTCACATGCACTCTTTAAAATCTTAGGCACAGGGATGATAATTTTACCTAAGAACCTATTTACCCGCAAGGACTCGTTTTAAACAAACAAGAAAAACCCGGTTATAAACAAGTTAGGATTGTAAACAAATTAAAGGTATAACCTATTGCAAGTTTTGAGACAATGATGAGTATAAAGGTCCCCAATCCTATTTTCTATTACCGCCTCGTTTAATTTATATGTATTTTTAAATTAAATATATTATATATAATATGCTGTAATATGCATAATTTTAAGTATAATGAAATACTACACAATATTTATAAAAATTCAAAAAAATAATTTTCTTTTATTTTTAACTTATAATTATATATAGGTGTATCAATTATTTAATTAATTAATTATTTATTTTATTGTGAAAATAGCTAATTAGGTAAATTGGGTGCCATGAGTACCTCAAACTTGTGACGAAGAAATCTACCTCATCTTCTACTAATTTATGTGCATTGATGTGACAATGATAGGGCTTGTTTTTGTTTGCGGGTTTGTGTTGCTATCCCTACTTAGGTACCTTATTTCAAGCGACTCTACCTTTTGGGTTTTGATTGGACTCACATTCCAAATTGAGTTGTCTCATCCATTTGTTATTTGTATTGCCGAGTTCAAAAAACGTTTTCAATTCCTCATTTTAGTTTGCTCCTATAAAATTGACTCTCTCTCTCATTCTATTTTTCCCCTAATATTGTAGTTTATAAATTTCATTTTATATTTGTGCTCTACTGTATTTAAATTCTGGATCTGTCATCGTGTGTGTGTGTGTATATATATATATATATGTATGCATATAAAAAGAGATATCTTGTGGATTACTACGTACGTGTAACCAAAAGTACTTCCTGCCAATGCATGCAGGTAAAGTGAAAGAAGCAGACGGTATAGACTCTCTAACATTCATGTCGGTCAATGGATTCACAGACAAGCGGGTGAATTTAGATGGCAGCATCAAAAGGGAAGATGGCAGCTACAACAGGGCACTCGCTGCAATGGCAGCTAAAATAGGAAACGAAAACGAAACCTCCATGAAAAATACGATCACAACTCATTGGAAGGTTAATATTATATATATATATATATATATATATATAACTTGTTTGTTTGTCTATTTACCCTTTTAAAAAGAAAATTTAGTCATTTAAATTAAGAACTTTAGAATTATAACATGGGCTAAGCATTAGCATTATGTCTTCATATCATAATACTTTTTACATTAATCTGTATTGTAGATGGAACTAATCAAGTACGACAACTTTCACAATGGTAGAATGTAATTCACGGTTCTTTGAGATCATACCATGTTTCTCATAATTAACCTAGAACAAAAAAGAAATAAATGATCGTTTCATATCAACTAATCGATTTTCTGATGAAATATTCAAAGTAGCCATGCTATCTTTGTGTTTGTATAGATACATATACATATGTGTATATAGATATATCATATTTTACTTTGATGCTAGTTGTTTTCTCTTGTCATTTATTTATTTTTTAAATGAATCTTTTATTTGTTTTTACAAGGTTGATAATTATAAAATTGATCCCGAACTCCAATCCTACTCTTGGGTTTCAAAACGTCCAAAACTTAGCCACGGTTCCATTGCGTCTTAATTTTAGCTCTTTAAGTGTTTACAAGAGGACATAAAAAGCATCCAACTACACACGTATTGTGTCATGCTAATTTAATGTTGCATCTATATGCTTTGTTGCGTCCTTGTTCGATTGATAAGATAGCTAAAATTGAAACACACTGATATATCTTGGTTATGTTTGACACGTTTTAAAGTCATGGATTAAAGGTAACTTTTTGGGGGGTTTATGTTAGAATGATCAACTTTCTTTATATATAAAATTTTAGCGTTCTTATACTAAACCACAAAATCAATTATTTTTAGTGTTTGATGGGGAGGATAAGGGTTGTAACACCCAAGCCTTCATGTGTCAAGACAAAAAGTCGAACCCTAATTTGATAGTTGTGGCCTTTAGAGGCACTGAATTCTTTAATGCGGAAGATTGGAGTACCGATATTGACATTTCTTGGTACGAGTTGGCCATGGGGAAGAAATTAAAAATGGTAAAAGTCCATGGGGGTTTCATGAAAGCACTTGGCTTACAGGAAAAAGGTAGCTTTCCAAAGGAGATAAAAGATGCTAATATTGGCCTACTACCTTATTACACTATTAGAGAGAAGCTAAAGGAACTTGTGTCGAATAACAACCAAACAAAGATTATAGCGACTGGCCATGGCTTAGGTGGGGCGCTTGCGATTTTGTTCGCTTCGATTCTGATGTTGCACAAGGAGAAATTCTTGCTCAAGAGGCTTGAGGGAGTCTACACATTTGGCCAACCAAGGGTTGGGGACAAAGTGTTTCAGGAATTCATGGAAAAAAAGATGGAGAAATATGATGTCAAGTATGAGAGAATTGTTTACGGTAATGATGTGGTCCCTAGGGTTCCCTTTGATGACTCACTTTTCTTGTTCAAGCACTTTGGAAAGTGTCACTACTATAACAGCTTCTATAAACTTAAGGAATGTATTATAAATTGATTATAAATTATATAGACAACTGATCCAAATTTTAAATAAATCTTAACTATTAGAAGATATCGTGTTTATTTATTTAATGATATATCTTGCAGATATGTAATGAACAACCAAACAAGAACTACTTTAGTCCTCTGGATGTGGTTTCCATGTTCCTGCATGCAGTATGGGAGATAATAAGAAGCTTCATTATTCCCTTCAAAAAGGGGCTAGATTACTGTAAAAACTTTAATATCTGTAATGCCTAGAAATCTTAAAACTCAATAATTTTCACAAAAGAAAAGATTTAGAGCGTACCTTGATTCATAGCTTCAATTATTCAGAAAACTCTAGAACAGAAACTGTCAGAGAAGAAGAACTCAGTTTCTCTCTCTAAACCCTCAATTTCTTTTAACGTATTTTTCTGATAGAGAGAAGAATACAAAACTGATTGGGTGGAGAGAGGACTAGACTCCTATTTATAGACCCTCAATAGGTGCCTTTCCATCAAAGCACATATCTCTTCAGATATAGACATATCCTTTCAGTAAAAGACATATCTTTTAATAAGAGTTGCAACCCCTCATAGCCAATAGAATTTTAGCATTTAAATAATTATTAAACTAAATAAATAAACAAATAAATCTGATAGATTTCATATATGTGGGCCATAATTCTAACATTCTCCCACTTGGCCCATATAATATTTATCTATTAGTTTAATAATGCTATAATGTGCACAACAATATTATGCTAAATCTTAAAAATTGGCTATTACTCTACATCATAATTAAACAGAAAAACTAAAGTGAGTCATGGCGGTTGTACATCACAATTTAGTGTAGTCCCTTCCATGTACTACAACATTAGACATCTATTTAACATGATTCATAATTGAGAGGTATAATAATAGTCCACTTTAATGTCTTCAATGAGACAATCCTGTTTAA
>CAMOHE010025010.1:0-13802 GCA_946598075.1 Artocarpus hirsutus
GGATAAAGCCTCAGTTTTAATTCAAATAACCCAATAGAGAAGTTATCTAATTAAAACAACTTTATCTAGATAATCTCTAAGAAAATAAATAGATTCCTAATAATTCTACAAGTTTATCTTGATTTAATTTATCCAAAATTAAATCAACTGATAAACAGACAAGAATTATCTGACCCCAATAATTCAACAAGTTTATCTTGAATTAATTTTGTTTACAAAATTAATTCAACCGATAAACATACATGAATTATTTGATTCTTTGTTGAGCTTGAGTTGCCTTCAATCGATCTCAAATTACAACGACCTTCTCATTACTATCGCAAAATCTCATTTGGCCTAAGAATAACTCTATCTTCCAATTCAACCTAACAAACCAGTGACTGACACGATCATCCATATAGTGCTTTGAACGGTGCCATGCCAATACTCGATTGATAGTTGTTGTTGTACGTAAACTTGGCCAGATGCAAGTATTTCTTCTAGTTTTCGCCAATGTCTAACACATATGCACACAACATGTCCTCAAGAATCTGAATGACCTGCTTAGATTGCCCATCGGTCTAAGGATGAAATACCATGCTGAAGTTCAAATCTATACCCAAAGCCTCCTAAAAGCTCCTCTAATACTTGGCATTGAACTTGGTGTCTCTATCTGATGTGATGGACAAAGGAACTCCGTGTAATTGCACTATGTTCTATAGATATAATTCCCTCAGAACTCTTCTCGAGCAAGTCGACCTGAATAGAATGAAATGAACTGACTTCATTAACTTGTCAACCATGACCCAAATCGCATCATGCCTTTGTTGTGTCCTCGATAATCCAGTAAGGAAAGCCATCATGATGTGCTCCCATTTCCACCCTGGAATAAGAAGCGACTGAAGCTGACCTGCTGGCTTTTGATGTTTGGCTTTCACCTGAAGACAAGTCGTACACTTGGCCACGTATTCCTGAACATCCTTCTTCATACCTCTACACCAATATTGCCTCTTCAGATCACGATACATCTTCATGCTCCCCAGATGAATGGCGAAGTAAGACTTGTGGGCTTCGTCCATAACAGCCTTTCTCACTTCTACAATTGCTGGAACTGCTAGATGCTTCTTGAAGTACAATGATCCATCAGCACGTACACTCCATTCTTCAAATTGTTCTCTGTTCTGAATTCATGTCCAGATTCACTGAAGGTGTTGGTCTCGCCACTGATTCTGCTTCACCATCTAAACAAGAGCTAGGGTCATCTCTATGTGGTACACCAAAACACAATCATAGTCTTCATAATACTGTAGCCTGTACTCATTCACTGTTGCATCTCTTTTCCAATCTTCAAGAGCCAGACATGCAAGTATCCTTGAAGACTTCCGACTGAGCACATCTGTGACTACATTATCTTTTCCAGGATGGTACTAGAGTGCAAAATCACAATCCTTCATGTATTCCATCTACCTTTGCTGCCTCAAATTAAATCCCTCTAAGTAAACAAATACTTCAAACTCTTATGGTCAGAGAAAACCTGAAATGTTGCCTCGAACAGATAGCATCTCTAGATCTTCAACGAATGAATTACCGCTACGAGCTCTAAATCATGAGTAGGATAATTCTACTCGTGAGGTCGTAGCTGTCTCGATTCATACGCCACCACACGTCTATGTTGCATCAGCACACACCCAAGTTCTCGTCTTGAGGCATCTGCATAAACTTCATGCAGCTCATCATTGTTGGGGATAATCAATAACGGAGCTGAGGTCAACCAATTCTTCAATTCTTAAAAATCGAGCTCACACTCTTCATCCCACTCGAACCTAACATTCTTCCTGATCAATCTTGTCAACAGCGCTGCTATCTTTGAGAAGTCCCTCATAAATTTCCTATAGTATCCTACAAGTCCCAAGAAGCTACAGATTTCTACCACATTCCTCGGTCATTCCCATTCCACTATGGCTTCTATCTTAAAAGGATCCACTAAGATGCCATGCTTGGAAATGACATGACCCAGAAACTTAACTTCTATTAATCAAAACTCACACTTTTCCTTCTTAGCATACAACCTGTGTTCCCGTAGAATCTGAAGCATAATTTTGAGATGCTGCTCATGCTCCTCCCAAGTCTTAGAGTAGACCAAGATGTTGTTGATGAACATGATCATGAACTGATCCAAATAGGGAGTAAATATCCTATTCATCAAATCCATAAAGGCTACTAGAGTGTTCGTCAATCCAAATAGCATCACCAGAAATTCAAAATGTCCATACTGAGTCCTGAAAGTTGTCTTGGGAATGTCCTCTTCCTTAATCCTGAGTTGATGCTATCCTGAACTCAAATCTATCTTTGAGAAGTATCGCAAACCTCCTAATTGATCAAACAACTCATCGATCTTGGGTAGAGGATACTTGTTCTTCACCGTGATTCGATTTAGCTGTCGATAATCTATACATAACCTGAGAGTTCCATCATGCTTCCTGGTAAACAAAACCGATACTCGCCATGGTGATGTACTATTCTAGATGTATCCCTTATCAGCAAGCTCCTAAAGTTGTTTTCTTAATTCCTTCATTTCTGTCGGTGCCATCTGGTAAGGTGCTATAGAAATCGGTGTTGTTCCTGGAAGTAACTCAATGCCAAATTCGATCTCCCAATGTGGTGGTAATATTGGTAACTCGTTGGGGAAGAAATCTTCGAATTCATCTACCATTGGGATTGTTGCGTGTCCTCTTGAAGCACTAGGTCTCCTTCTAGGTTTCTGAGGAAGGCATAGCAAGCTGCGTTCTTTTGCTTTACAAGACACACCCTTATGAGATGCTCACTCATTAGCCAATCACCACCACCCTGGTAAGTGATCGCCGTCCCCCTATTGGACACTAGGGTTACTTTTCTAAGTTGACAGTCTACGATTGCATTGTATCTGGACAACCAGTCCATCCCTAGAATTACATCTTATGAACTCATGGGGATTACAATCAAATTACTTTTCAAGATCTCAACCTCAATCTTTATTTTACAAGTTTTACAAATACAATTCACACACACCCACCCCAAGGGTGAAGCTATCACTAAGGGTTCATCAAACACTTCTATTTCTAATCCCAAGGCATGTATAAAAGAGCTTGAAATGAGAGAGTGAGTGGCACCAATATCGAATGACACGTGAGCTAGAGATTGAGAAACCAAAATCATATCATCGACAACCGCATTGCTAGTTTGAGCATCCAAACTCCTTGTTGTCATCGTGTGAACCTACATTGGAGCTTTCCCTTTACTTCTACCAGCACTATTAGATCTTGTGTTAGATGGCCAATACTACTGTGATGAAGGTGACTGCACATTGGCTATACTCGGCGCTCGATACTGAGGGGTATTACGTTAAAAGTTCTACGGCTGATGTCCTTGTGTTGGATATGGCAGTTGCTGGGGAGAAAACTGATGAAACTAGAGCTAAGGGTACTGTTGGGACTGAGGTAGAGTCTGAGGCTGAGGCTGACAACTGGCTCCTTCTCCAATCTGAAGTCCTAGGCAAGCATTCCTGATTGGGAAGTTCCTCTTGATGTGTCCCTGCTGCTGACAATAATAGCAATGAAAGCTATAGAGGTTGCTGCGCCCGCTGCTAGATGAACTCTTACTACCGCTGTTCACGTTACCCTGTTTGCTCTTTCTGGGAGTTGGTCGACTACTAGTGCTCCTCCTGCCACTTCTTTGTGGTCCTCTTGACGTCTTGGCTCGATTCTCACAGTATTGGCAGAGTCACTTTCCATAGATATTGCTGACGACACAAGCTCGCCAAAACTTCTAAGCCGTAGGGCAACCACCTACTGTTGGATAGGGGCTTTGAGTCCTTCCTAAAACTTAATGCACTTCTCACGTTTCAATGCCACTGTAGAGGGGGCAAACTTGGCCAATTCATTGAACTTCGCCTCATATTCTCGAACTGACATATCACCCTGTTGCAATCTGTAGAATTTAGCTGCCTTCTGGTCTCTATATCCTTGTGGAAAGTAGAGCTCATAGAATAGCTCCTCAAACCTACCCCAACCGATGTTATCGTTGTTTTCCAAGTGTTTAGCCTGCTTCCACCAGATATTGGCACCACCCTCAAATTTATATGCTACAAATTTCATGCGATACTCTGTCGGCATGCCAAGAGTATTCAAGTGTTTTGCGATCGAGTCTAATCAATATTTTGCCACCTGCGGGTCCCCATTTCCGTCGAAGGTTTGTACAGATGCACGTCAAAATTTCTTAAAGCACGAATGTCAGTGACTAGCTTTGGAATCGTCCGGTCTTACCCTTGCTGCCATCTGTCGGAATACAGCAAACATGGCCCTCATCATTTCCAAACTCGGTGTCAACTGTCGAACGTCGTTTAGGTGCCGTTCTCTTACTTCTAAAATCAATATTTGGACTGTTAGTGGTATTTTATTGTTGTACCTATGTGTGCACAATTCCCAAAGTTCATAACTATGAGCTCTGATACCATTCTGTAATGCCCCGGAGTATGAGAGGTGACATGGCGGTTTAATTTTGTTAATTAAGTAGAAATTTAGTTAGACATGAGTTTAAGAATTAAGAAATTATTAATGAAAAAGTGATAATTTTAAAATCTTTTTGAAGCGAGCAATTATGATAATTAAATAAATAAGAATAACAAAAAAAAAACAATATGGAAATAATAATTATGAATTAAGGAGAAACAAGAATGGGTCCCACCGACCCACATTTTGTGCACACACATAGTACTGACAATATTAAATGACAACCACAGTCCAAAGTAAAGATAAAGTTAAATAATACATGCCTTGATTTTACTACTGAAATAACCTACTTGATTCTTCTACTGTTTGAATGTCCTATCTGTGGACTCCTCTCCAATCCTAAGCTGAACTCCACCTAGAGGGGGAAAGATTTTAAAATAAATAAAAGGGTGAGCGAAAGGCTCAGCAGGACAATATCTTAAAATAGATAAATAATTTTAATAAAACTTTACCTTAGGAAATAAAGTTAAATAAATAAATTCATTTAAATAGATTTTATTAAAAACAATTTGTTCAAAAAGTACCTTTTACCTTTTCCGAGCAAACCATAATATTCACCACCGAAGTGACCCAACTGGGTTTTGAGACCTGCCCTCAAGGTCACGCACTACACAACCCGATCTCTGTTATGGCATCGTGCCCTAATATATACATATATACATATCTTTTTATAATTATTAAAATCTCTTTTTTACCAAGTATTCTCATTTACATTCATTATGATGTTTATTATGAAAATCTCCTCAGTCTATTGTTTATAAAAACAGTCAATGAAATCCCTACTCAAACAATCATTGAAAATATTTCTAATGAAAATCCTTTTTAGGCCAAAATCATTTTTAAAACTAGGTTACCAAGAAGAGGGTAGAAGTCTTACCTTAATACTCGTGCCGGTGTCCTACACTGTAAATCTCGGTTCGCTACACGTTAGTTCCATGAAACCACGAACAACCTTAAATGTATAATAAGTAAATCTATCAGTATCTAGCTCGAGATGTCTTATGTTACTAAACTATCTCATGGTGTCCTAGTATGCCATTTAAGTTTATAAAATCATACTGTGACATTAAAATTTTAATCGGGATTCAAAACAGTAAAAACAGATGAAAAATAACAAAATCCCACCATGCCCAGTCGCCCTACCGGTCACCTTGGTTCGGCTGGCTGAATTGTGCAGTTCAGCCTACGATAAGTCCAAGTCCGATCAGCCAAACTTTTCTAGTTTCAGCTTGTCGGTTGTATGAATCCGGTCTGCCAAACTTATGAATCCAACCTGCCGAACATGAATTTTGGCCTGTTGATTTGGAAAAATTCTAGAATTTTCTAGGCACGGGTTTCGACCTCCCAAGCCCAAATCTTGAATTTCAACCTATTTTCTCACATCCCAGGCATGGATAATGATCATATTTGATAGAAAAATATAGTAGATTACTTTTTATTGCGTTAAAACAAGATTTAAACAAAATTTTTAAAAAATCCCAAAAATGGGAAAAAAATAGAGAAAAATAAAAAATCTCAATTTAAATCCATTTTTGTTCAAACAAAGCTTAGATTCTAGTTATTCTAAGTCTCTCTAATTTAGATCGAGGGTTTTCTAGGCTTAGAAAAGCTTAAATTTCAAAATGCCACAAAATTAAAAAAATTTAGAAAAGTTTTGAAATTTTGAAACTAACCTCGAATTGAAGCTTTATATTGTGTTTTCGGTTGCTCAATCATGCTTCTGAGCCTCCAATCCACTAGCCTGAAGCTTGGGATTGATTTTGATTTCAAAAATTTTTGAGAGGGAAATGAGAGAGTGAGAGACAGAGAGGGAAGAGAGAGACGACTGAGAGAGAGATAGAGTGTGAGTGAGAGTGAGAAAGAGGAAGAGAGAGTGAGAATAAATAGAAAAAAAATGGACGGTTTTACTAAATCGATTTGCCAAGACAGAATTATTAATCAAAATGAATTCACTTTATGTCCCGATCCAACACATAGTCACCAATGACAATGTGCTAATATTTTTATTCATGGAGTCCACCTCCGATGGTCAAGACAAACCATCTTATGTTAAGGATATAGACAATATAACAATCTTTACATGAATAAAGCGCCCAACTTTATTCTCTTAATTGCGGATCTGATGATTTAGACCATCTCCTTAACAATCATGTCTTCTGCGTAATCTGTCCATCATATGCCTAATTCTTAAAGGTTTAGATTGATAATCTCAAACTATTGTTTGCTTAACATACATTCAACAAATATGAACATAAAGAGGACAAGGTTTGGTATATAAATAATAAATAAATTCTTTATTGATAAAAATGTCTCCAAAAATATATTACATTTTTACTCCTTGGGGCATACATGCCCAACAATCTCCCACTTGCACTAAGTGAGTAAATATGACAAATCTCGCATCCCCATAGCTTCCACATGCCTCTCGAAGACTCTCCTAGTAGGCATCTTTGTGAATGGATTAGCTAAATTGTCCTCTAACTTGATTTTCCACATAGCGACATGCCTGCCTTCGACAAAGTCCTTTATCACATGATACTTTTGATCAATGTGCTTACTTTTCTTGTAAAATCTTGGTTCCTTAGCATTATCTACTACCGCACTATTATTACGGTACAACAATACCACCTTATCCATACTAGGAACTACCTTAAGATCCTCAAGGAACTTATGGAGCCATACTTATTCTTTCGAAGCATCACTAGCTGCCACATACTCAGCCTCCATCATTGAATCCAAAATGCAATCTTGCTTCACAATTCTCCAACTATTGGCATCATTGCCCAAAGTAAACACAAAGCCCAAAGTCGATCTCCAAGAATCTAGACAGGATTAAAATCTGAATCAATGTATCCTAAAGGAGTTAAGTCCTCTCCCAAATACACAAGCGGATACCCTCGAGTCCTTCTTAGGTATTTGAAAATATACTTGACCATAACCCAATGGTTCAGTCCCAGATCCGCCTGAAATCAACTTACAATCTCGACCGCATAACAAATATCTGGTCGTATGTAAAGCATGGCATACATGAGACTGCTCACTGCAAAAGCATAAGGCAACTTCTTCTTGTATTCTCTTTCTCTTTCTGACTTTGGAGAGTCTTTCTTAGAAAGAGAAATTTTAGACCTAGATGGTCGCCTACCTTTTTTGGAATCCTGCAATATAAACCTCCTAAGAATTTTATCTATGTTGCCTGCTTGGGATAAAGCTATCATTTTGTTCTTCCTATCCTAAAAGATCTGGATATCAAGAATAAAATTAGCCTCACCCAAGTCCTTTATGTCAAACTGCTTGGTCAGCCATAATTTGATTGATTACAACGCCTTAACGTCATTGCCAATTACCAGAATGTCATCTATATAGAGTAGTAGAAAAACCACCTTCTTATCTTTAATGTATTTGCACACACTTGGTTCATCCACATTTTGTGTGAACCCATAAGTTTTGATCACTTGATCAAATCTTATGTTCCAAGAATGGGAAGCCTGCTTAAGTTCATAAATTGATTTTAGCAACTTACAAATCTTACCCTCTTAACCCTTGACCTTGAACCAGTTTGGTTGCTCCATATATATGGACTTATCAAGATAACCATTTAGAAAAGGCCATCTTGACATCCATCTGTCAAATCTTGTAGTCGAGAGCGGTAGCTATAGATAAGAGAATCCGGATGGACTTAAGCATGGTTATAGGCAAAAAGGTTTCCTCATAATCGATTCTTTCCTTTTACATGTATCCCTTAGCTATCAGTCTAGTCTTAAAGGTTTCAACATTTCCATCCACTCTTCTTTTTCTCTTGTTGACCCACTTACACCCTATGGGTTTTACCCCTTTAGGAACATCCATAAGCTCCTAGACCCAATTAGTCTCCATAGACTTCATCTCTGTGTTGATGGCCTCTGTCCAGAGCTTTGAATCAACATCCTCCGTAGCTTTTGAATAAGTTTAAGGATCCCTATCATGTTTATCTAGTTCAGTGAAGAAGGCCTCACCATTAAACATATACCGCTCAAGTTGACGCCCAATCCTCCCACTGCGCCAAAGCACCTTAGGTTGTTGTTCTGGTTCGTTTGGTTTTTCTACACCAATTGGAGTGGTTTCTAACAGAACTACTGCAGTGATAGAATCACTCTTCAACTCCTTGAGCACCACTTTAATTCGAGGCTTAATGTCATCCATGTAACTATCCTCAAGGAAAGTTGCATTCGTTGAAACCATGATATTATTTTTCTTTGGGTTATAAAAATAACCCTCTTTAGTCCCTTTTGGATATTCTATAAAAACACAAACTTCTGAATATGCTTCTAACTTATTCGCATCCCCAAACAGAACATAAGCTAGACATCCCTATATACGAATATGGTTTACATATGTCTTCCTACCTGTCCACAAATCCTGAGGAGTTTTAGGAATCGATTTTGAAGGCACATTTTTTAAAAGATAACATGCGTTTTGTCGTGTATATACCCAAAACGACAAAGGCATTCATGAATAACTCATCAAAAACCTGACCATGTCCAATAAAGTCCTATTCTTTCTCTTCGCTACGCCATTCTGCTACGGTGTGCCTGACACAGTTAAATGGGATAAAATCCCATTCTTTAATGATGTCCCAAGAACTCTATTAGAAAGGTATTCACCACCTCGATTGGATTAAAGTGCCTTTATGGGTCTACACAATTGCTTATCCACTTCAGCCAAAACTCCTTGAACTTGTCATAATTTTTGTTTTTGTAGTGCATCAGGTACACATACCCATACCTTGAGTAATCGTCAATAAAAGTGATGAAGTACTCATACCCTCTTCATGCCTAGTTGTTCATCGGTCTGCAAACATCACTATGCACAAGTTCTAGAACCCCTTTGGCCCTATTGCCCTTAGACCCAAATGGTCTTTTGATCATTTTACCCTCTAAACAAGATTCACATTATGGTTTAGATTCCACCTTTAAGTGATTTAAAGGTCCATCCCTTACCGACCTTTGAATCCTATTCAGGTTAATATGGCCAAGTCACAAATACCAAAGATAAGTCTTATTAGCGTAAGAAGTTTTAAGTCTTTTAGAGTTATTATCATTCATCTCAGCATTAAGCAGTAAGTTCAACTTAGGTTTGATAAAATATAAAATATTTTGCTTCCATCCAGAAGAGATAAAAGATTTATTTTCACAAATCACTACTTTATTATGGAAAAAAACCAAATAAGAGTCTTTAAATAAACAAGTTACAAAAATTAAATTCTTCTTACATTTAGGACATAAAAATAATCTCACAAAATTAAATTCCTATAATTATCAAAATACAGATGGACATCTCCCATTGCATCAACTATGACCAAGGATCCATAGCCCATCCGAAGTGTGAAGTTTTCATGAAGCAGACTTCTTGTTTCTTTGAACCCCTACAAAGAAACACAAAAATGATTAGTTGCTCCAGAATCTATGACCCAAATGTCACTGGATTTCTTAAACAAATTAGTTTCTAAATATAGAAGATCACACCTACCTCCTTAGAAAAGGAAGTCCTTGCAATTCTTCTTAATGTGCTCGACCTTCCCAAAGAAAAAGCACTTTAACTTCTTTGGGTTCTTTTTCTTCTTCTACTTGTTCTTAACATTTGTAGGAATAGAAGACTTTCCATTCTTGGCCTGTTATTTCTTTTCATTCCTAGGGTTAGGATTGGAACCAAAAACAGCAGCCAAGTTGGCCTCCCCACTAGTAGGAGACTCCCTGATCAGCATTTCAAACTCCTATAACTATTTCATCAACTCCGTCAAGGTCATATTTCGTCTATTGCTTAAATTAAATGTAGCTCTAAATAGAATGAATTCCTTAGATAGAGTCTCAAAGACTATAGTCATCTGAGTTTCAGCATCAATGTTGGCTCTATTGTTTTGTGCCTCTACAAGGTAACACATGATCAACACCATCTGCTCTTTCATAGATGTCCCTAGTTTCTGTTTGCAGTTCAAGACTTTTTGAAGCCCCCTTTGCCGCCTTGTTAGGGCCTGGCCTCCAAACATGTCTTCAAGATTATCCAAGATCTGCTTCGTAGTTTCATAATCTTCATGTTGACCCTATAGCATGTTATTCATGCTAGCTATAACATAACAACGGGCCTGATCATTATCATCTTTCCCAGATCATATGCTTGGATTAATCGTTAGTTGAATCTCCTACAGGCTCGAGAGGAAAAGGTGTTAGCACAAATTTTAGTTTCGCAAAGGACAAGACAATGTTTAGGTTATGTTTTCACTCATTATAGTTCTCACTAGTTAATTGGTTTTTGTCAAGTATCGATGATAAAGCTTTTTTAGATATTTTTAATCTACAATAAAGAATCATATACCAAACATAAGCACACATATCATAATAATTTAGTAATATAACACAATCATGTAAAACATACAAATGTGTTTATGTGTTAAAACCTTGAAAATATCATAACCTTATAACGATAATTCCCAACTCAAAATTCATCAAGCTCCTAGGGGAGTCTTGCCAAATTCAATCAGGAATGTGGATCTCCTCCTAATTAATATATGCCATCAAGGACCCTTGTGATCCAGCATATATAAATAATCATTTCTTTGGCCATCAATTTTATTAACAGAGCTCCTAGGGAAGGTTAATAATAAGATCAATATGAGTGCATAACCATCATTTTAATATTTTATCCATGATTTATAATCACCACCTAGGGGTGTGCAACGATAAATCATATTAAAATACCTTATCATCTCAAAGATCCAACCTAGTATATGATGAAGTCCCTTCCTAGGGGTCGGAACCACCATGTGCTACCTATGGACCAATGATGGAGGCCGTAGGTCCTCTCTTCGAAAACATTCTCCTACTCATTCTTTTGAAATCAAGGTTTTATTTTATAAACATGTATGAATAATTTTCAATGAGTGGCACTCCCTATTATATATGACATGTTATCAATATACATGACAAATCATATTATAAAACAGACAAGCAATGCAATCAAGCAAAATAATAATAAATAACCATAACATTATGGTTCTATCCTAGAGAAAAGAAAACAAAAATTACAAGAGAATAATCAAAACATATTATTAATTCTTCATCCTTGAATCTTTAAGCTTGTATCCTTCTTCATGTAACTTTCATCTTCAAGTCTTCAATACTTCATAGATCGAATACTCCATATTTCCAGTAATATCCAAATTTTAATGTTTCTCAAAATTGTTCCAAAAATAAAATCAAAACTACATCAAAAAATGCACCTTTTTTGAAAATTTATAGCTTTTTGCCAGTAGGCCGATCACACATCCGATTGGCCTGTTGAACTGGAAAGTTTGGCCTACCACCAAGGCCACCAGATTTCTACCCCACTGATGGCGTATCGAACCTAAAGTCTGGCATGTCACTCTGTGACCTTCAGCTTGCTGGACTTGAGGGTTCAGTATGCCGACCAAGTAGAGATCACGCTTTTCCAAAAAATACATCTTTTAATGCAATTTAACAATTTTATTTTTAACAATTTAGAAACATAAAATTAGAGACTCAGAAAATTTTTAGAAATGCTATCATCCATTATCTAATCTGTCCTCTAGATCTGTTGTCATGCTCCGAAGTATGGGTGGTGACGTAGCAGTTGATTAGACTAATTCAATTAAGTTTTTGTTAAAATATTAAAATTTAAGGAATTGATTAATTATATTAAAATGTGATACAATTTAAAACTTTTGATCAATTATTAAAAATAGTAAAAATGGATAAGAAGGAAATAAAACAAAATGAAATAATAGAGAGGGCAAGGAGGGTATGTGTTGGGTCCCACCGACCCACAACGTGTGCACACACATGGTATCGACAATATTAAATTATAACCATAGTCCAAAATAGAAAGAGAAGTCAAAGTAATATATGCCTTGTTTGATTTCACACAAATAACCTACACTGGTTCCTCTACTGCTCATGAGTCCAGTCGGTGGACTCTCTGTCAATCCTAAGCTGAATTCCACCTAGAGGGGAAAGATTTAAAAACCAATAAAAAGTGAACAAAAGGCTCAGTAGGACCATTCTTTTAAAAACAGATGAATAACTGAAATACAAATTTACCTTCAAAGAAATAATTAGAAAACAAAGTTAAGTAAGTAAATAAGTTAATTTAAGTAAATCTTATTAAAATAGTTCACCCAAAAAGTACCTTTCATCTTTTTTGGGCAAACCATAGATATATATCATTGCTATAGTGGCCCAGCTGGGTTTGGGACCTTCCTCTAAGGTCGCACGCTACACGACCCGATCTCAGATTATGGCATCATGCCCTTATGTGTATTTATTATTATTTAAATACCATGTTACCGAGTATTCTTAATTACATTTATTATTTGATTCATTATGATTATACAATTCTTGATGAATAATGAAAATTGTTAAGAAGTTTATCTAAATCATTCTTTGAAATTCGTTTTAAAAGAAATCATTTCAAAAGAAGTCACTTTGAAAGGAATCATTTGTAAAAGATCATTTTAAAAGAAATCATGTTGTGGCCAATAGCCCCCTTTTGAAAACATTCAAAACATTATGTCATTTATTGAAAACATTTTGGAAGAATTCCTTTAAGGCCAAAATCATTAAAAACCTAACTACCAAAGAAAGGGGTAGAAGTCCTACCTCAATACTCGTGCTGGTGCCCCACACAGTAAACCCAGTCCACTACACGTTAGATCCGCGAAACCACAAACGACCTTAAATATACAAACTAAGTCTATTTACATCTAGTTTAGGATATTCTATGTTACTAATCTACTTCATGGTGTCCTAGTGTGCCATTTAAGTCCACAAAATCATATTGGAAGTTCAAAATCTCTTTCGGGGTTCAAAATAATGAAAACGGGTAAAAATGACAAATTTTTATTGAGCTTGGTCAGCCTATCGGTCTCTCTGGTTCAGCCTACTGAACTGTCTAGTTCGTGTTAGACATGTATGCCCTAAGGGGTAAAAATGTAATGAGTTTTTGGAGACATTTTTATCAATAAAGAATTCATTTATTATTTATATACCAAATCTTGTCCTCTTTACGTTCATATTTGTTGAATGTATGATAAGAAAACAATAGTTTGAGACTTTCAGTCTAAACCTTTAAGAATTGGGCATATGATGGACAGATTATGCGGAAGACACGATTCTTAAGATGACGGTCTAAATCATAAGATCTGCAATTGAGGGAATAAAGTTGGGCGCTTTATTCATGTAAAGATTGTTATGTTGTCTATATCCCTATTGGGAGATAGTTTGTCTT
>CAMOHE010025011.1:0-11954 GCA_946598075.1 Artocarpus hirsutus
ATCTAACCTAGATTGAAGGTTTTTTAAGCTTAGAAATGCTTAGATTTCAAAATGCAAGAAAAATTGAAAAAATGAAAAAGTTTTGAAATTTTGAAAACTAACCTTGGATTAAGCTTTGATTCGAGTTTGTGGTTGCTCAATCGCGTTCCCGAGCCTTCAATCCACAATCCCAAAGCTTGAAATCAAATTTTGGTTCAAAATTTTAGAGAGAGAATGAGAAAGAGTGAGATGATCCAAGAGAGAGATGAACGAGTGAGAGAGTGAGGAAGAGTGAGAGGGAGAGTGTGATTTATAAAAAGAAGGGAAGCAGTTTTCAATACCACGTCCCGCACGTGGTTTTCCAAAGTGGGACGTGTTGGTCATTTGACAAATTGTTTGTTTTAAAAATTTAAATAACAATTAAAAACAACCAAGAATAATTAAAAATCACTAAAATAATAAAAAATATTATAAATTTAGAAATTTCACATAATGAACAAATTAAGCCTAAAATATTCATTATGGCACACTAATTCACTATTTTACACATTAATAGCATTTAATTAACTTCAGGGTGTTACAACTCTCCACCCCTAAAAGAAATTTCATCCTCGAAATTTATAAATCGATTCAAAAACAAAACAAATGTGGATACAACTCCCGCATACTCGACTCTAATTCCCAAGTGGCTTCATCAACCCCGTGATATTGCCGCACGACCTTAATTAACAAGATTTCACAATGGTGCAAACTAATCACTTTATGGTCGATAATCTAGATCGACACTTCTTCATACGTCGTGTCTTCCTGAATCTGTACGTCCTCGAATGAAATAATCTTATCCTGCTTAGGTGGACACTTTCGAAGCATCGATATATGAAATACGTTGTGAACATGCGAAAGTTCTGGAGGAAGGTTGAGTCGATAAGCAACCATACCAACATGTTGAGTAATCTTGAACAGTCCAACATATCTTGGCACGAGCTTTCCTTTCATTCCGAATCGCAAGATGCCTTTACGAGGTGATACCTTCAAGAGTACAAAGTCTCCAACCTCAAATTTTAAAGGTCGACGTCTTTTATCTACGTAACTCTTTTGTCGACTCTGAGCTGCTCTCAGTCGATCCCGAATCACGACAATCTTCTTGTTGCTATCATGAATCTCATCCGGCCCAAGAATAACTCTATCTTCTGGTTCAGCCTAACACACTGGCGATCGACATGATCATCCATATAACGCTTCGAACGGTGTCATACCAATACTCGATTGATAGCTGTTGTTGTATGCAAACTCCACCAGATGTAAATACTTCTTCCAGTTCCCACCGAAATCTAATGCGCACGCACGTAACATGTCTTCGAGGATCTGGATAACTCGCTCAGATTGGCCATTGGTCTGAGGATGAAATGCCATGCTGAAGTTTAAATCTGTGCCCATAGCCTCCTAGAAGCTCCTCCAATACTTGGCATTAAACCTGGTATCCCTATCTGATGTGATGGACGAAGGAACTCCATATAACCGCACTATGTTTTGAATATATAACTCTCCAAGAATCCTCCTTGAACACGTCGATCTAAACGAAATGAAATGAGTTGACTTCATCAATCTGTCGACCACAACCCAAATCGCATCGTGTCTCTGCTCCGTCCTCGACAATCCGGTAAGAAAATCCATCGTCACGTGTTCCCATTTCCACCTTGGAATAAGAAGTGGCTGAAGCTGACCTGCTGACTTATGATGCTCAGCTTTCACTTGAAGACAAATCGTACACTTGGCCACGTATTGTCGAATATCTTTCGTCATACCACTCCACTAATAGTGCCTCTTCAAGTCATGATACATCTTCGTACTCCCTGGATGAATTATGAACTGAGACTTATAAGCTTCATCCATGACGGCCTTTATTACTTCTACAATTGCTAGAATTGCAAGACGCTCCCTGAAGTACAATGATCCATCTGCATGTATCCTCCATTCTTCGAACTGCTCTCTATTTTGAATTCGTGTCCAGATTCCCTAAAGATGCTGGTCCTACCACTGATTCTGCTTCACCATCTAAACAAGAGCTGGGATTGTCTCTATGTGATACACCGAAATGCGATCGTAGTCTTCATGATACTGTATCCCAAACTCACTTACTGTCGCATCCCTTTTCCAATCTTTAAGAGCCAAACAAGCGAGAATTCCTGAAGATTTTTGGCTAAGTGCATCTGCGACGACGTTAGCTTTCCAGTGATGATACTACAACGCAAAATCGTAATCCTCTATGTATTCTATCCATCTCCACTGCCTCAAGTTCAAATCCCTCTAAGTAAACAAATACTTCAAGCTCTTGTGGTCGGAGAAAACCTGAAATGTTGCCCCGAACAAATAACATCTCCAGATCTTCAATGCATAAATCACCGCTGCAAGCTCCAAATCATGAGTAGGGTAATTCCGCTCGTGAGGTCGTAACTGTCTTGATCCATATGCTACCACGCGTCCATGCTGCATCAACACGTATCCAAGTCCACGTCCTAAAGCATCTGTATAAACCTCGTATGGCTCGTCACTGCTGGGAATGATCAACACGGGACTGAAGTCAACCGATTCTTCAACTCTTGAAAGGCAAGCTCACATTCTTCGTTCCACTCGAACCTGACATTCTTCCAAATCAACCTCGTCAACGGTGCTGCTACCTTTGAGAAGTTCTTCATAAATTTCTTGTAGAATCCAGCAAGTCCTAAGAAGCTACGAATCTCTGCCTCATTCCTCGATCGTTTCCAATCCACTATGGCTTCTATCTTAGATGTATCCATCGAAATACCATGCTCGGAGGTGATATGACCTAGAAATTTGACCTCTATCAACCAAAACTCACACTTTTCCTTCTTGGTATACAACTGGTGTTCTCGTAGAGTCTGAAGCACGATCCTGAGATGTTGCTCATGCTCCTCCCAAGTCTTAGAATAAACTAGAATGTCGTCGATGAACACAATCATGAACTGATCTAAGTAGGACCTAAATATTCTATTCATCAAATCCATAAAAGCTATCAGAGTGTTCGTTAATCCAAACGACATCACCAGAAATTCAAAATATCCATACCGAGTCCTAAAAGTTGTCTTAGGAATGTCCTCTTCCTTAATCCTGAGTTGATAATATCCTGATCTCAAGTCTATCTTCAAGAAGCACCGCGAGCCTCCCAACTAATCAAACAACTCATCGATCCTAGGCAGAGGATACTTATTCTTTACTATGACTCGATTCAACTGCCGATAATCTATATATAACCTAAGGGTTCCATCATGTTTCTTTGCAAACAAAACCAGTGCTCCCCACGGTGATGTGATATTCCAAATGTATCCCTTATCAGCGAGTTCCTAAAGCTGCTTTTTGAGTTCTTTCATTTCTGCCGCCGCCATCTGGTAAGGTGCTATAGAAATCGGTGCTGTTCCTGGAAATAATTCGTTACCAAATTTGATTTTCCGATGCGGTGGTAATCTTGGTAGCTCGTCGGGGAAGACATCCTCAAATTCATTTACCACTAGAATCACTGCACGTCTTCTCAAAACACTAGGCTCTCCTTCCAAATCCATGAAGATAGCATAACAAACTACGTTCTTCCGCCCTCCAAGACATGCCCTAACACGATCCTTACTCATTAACCGATCACCACCACCCTGGTAGGTGATTACCGTCCCCCTATCAGACACTAAGGTCACATTCCTAAGTTGGTAGTCCACCACTGTACTGTATCCGAACAACCAGTTCATCCCTAGGATTACATCATAGGTTCCCATGGGGATTACAATCAAATCATTTTTTAAAATCTCATCCTCGATCTTTATTTTACAAGCTTTACAGACACTATTCACACACACCTGCCCCAAGGGTGAAGCTACAACTAAGGGTTCACCAAACTCTTCTATTTCTAATCCCAAGGCGTGTACAAAAGAGCTCAAAATGAGAGAATAAGTGGCACCAGTATTAAATAACACATGTGCTAAAGACTGAAAAACCATAATCGTACCATCGACAACTGTGTTACTCGTTTGGGCATCTGAACTACTTGGTGTCATCATGTGAACCTGTACTAGAACTTTCCCTTTTCCTCTATTAACATTACTTGACCTGGGGTTAACTGGTCAATACTGCTGCGATGATGGTGATTACACGCTGGCTGTACTCGACGCTTAGTATTGAGGGATGTTACGCTGAAAGATCTACGGTTGGTGCCCTTGTGCTGAATATGGTAGCTTTTGAGGAGAGAACTAATGGAATGGAAGCTGAGGGTACTACTGTTGCGGAGGTAGAGTCTGAAGCTGAGGCTGACGACTAGCTCCTTCTCTGGTCTGAAATCCTAGGCGAGCATTCCTAATCGGGCAATCCTCTTGATTGTGTCCCAGCTGCTGACAAAAATGGCAATGGAAACTGTAGGGGTTGCTACACCTATTGCGGGATGAACTGCTACTACCACTGTACACGCCACCCTACTTGTCCTTTCTCGGAGTTGGTCGACTGCTGACACTCCTCCTGCCGCTCCTCTATGGTCCTCCTAACGTCATGGCTCGATTCTCACAGTACTGTGCGTAATCATTCTTCACTGATATCGCTAATGACACAAGCTCTCTAAAGTTCCTGAGTCGTAGAGCAACTATCTATCGTCGAATAGGGGCTTTGAGTCCTTCCTGAAATTTGATACACTTCTCACGCTCCGATGTCACTGCTGAGGGAGCAAACCTGGCCAATTCATTAAACTTTGCTTCGTATTCCTGAACTGACATGTCGCCTAGCTACAACCTATAGAATTCTGTCACCTTTTGATCCCTGTATCCCTACGAAAATAATGATCATAGAATAGCTCCTCGAATCTATCCCAACTGATGTTACCATTGTTCTCCAGGCGTTTAGCTTGCTTCCACCATGTGTTAGCACCACCCTCGAAGTTATATGCCGTAAATTCCACACGATACTCCACTGGCACACCAAGAGTATCCAGATGCTTCACGATTGAATCTAGCCAATACTCTGCCACCTGTGGGTCCCTAGTTCCATCAAAAGTCGGTACAGATGCACGTCAGAATTCCTTAAAGTACGAATGCTGGCGACTAGCCTCGAAATCGTCAGGTCTTGCCCTTGCTGCCATCTGTCGAAATGCAACAAACATAGCCCTCATCATGCCCTCATCATTTCCAAACTCGGTATCGGCTATCGAATGACATCTAGGTGCCATTCTCTCACTTCTGAAAACAAAATTTGGACTGTTAGTGGCATTTCATTGTCGTACCTATGTGTGCACAATTCCCAAGGTTCATAATCTTGAGCTCTGATACCATTATGTCACACCCCGGAGTACGAGAGATGACGTGGTGGATTAATTAAGTTAATTAAATAAGGATTTAATTAAAAATTGGGTTTTTAGAATGGTTTTTAATAGTAAAAATGTAATAATTTTAAAATCTTTTGTGATGAGCAAACATAATAATAAACAAATAAAGTGAACAAATAAAATAATTTAATATGGGATGAACTGAGTGTTTTATGTGTTTTCGTTTATGTTTTCTTTCTATTTCTTGAAAGTTTTAATGTTTTTCTCTTTCACTTAAAAATAATTTAGTCACTTTAAAAGTCAAAAATTAATTATTGACTGAGGTGAGGTACATATTCATGTATAAAAAATAATTTAAAGGTATAAATTTAATGATATCAAAAAAACAAAAATATAGTTTTCGAAATAACATAAAACAGAGTATAAAAATATAAATACCCCAATTTTAAAATTAGGGTTTTTGGTATATTTATTCCTTTCACTTAAGGCATTTTGGCAATATGGTCCTTAAACTTTTTTTCATAGCAATTAAGTCCCTAAACTTTGCTAAGTATGACAGTTAAGTCATTTATCGCTTACATTTGTCAAAATTAAAATAGAAAATGATGATATGAGACGCACATAGTCCATTTAGATAGAAATAGTGAAATTTTGAGCATTTTAATATTAAAATACACATATAAGCTAACAAATTGTTTAAAAAATTAACAATGATATAATTTTGTGGTTTTTTTTTTTTGGGTTAAAATGGAATAATTTGACTTTTACTAGAAGCAAATAAGGTGTATAAGTGTTTTAAACGGGCCACTTGCATCTCATGTGATCGTTTGTGGTTCTAATTTTGAAGGAAGTTTGCTATTTAAATTTAATTACAATATTATGTTTAGTTTAGGGACTTAATTGTTAAAAAAGTTTAAAGACTATATTTCAAAACTATGAAAAGTTTAAAGAACAGATGTGCCAAACACTTCTTGACAATGTTTCACCAGAAATGAAAAAAAAATTGAAAGCCGTCTAACTCAAACATCTTTTCTTTCCTTCCCCGCAAATCCTTTCCGCAAAAGAACCCTATACCCACTAACATGTTTTGAGCCCTTACAAGTCTATATTTCCGTTTCCCTCCAAGAAAAAAGAAGAAAAAAAAAAAAAAGAAAAGAATGTACATATTGCCGGTGAGTTCGTAGTGTTAGGTTAGAGTCAATTTTCTTGGAGGAGCTGTTTTTCCTTTTTTCTTTAGCCAAAAAAAGTGACGGAAACGTTTCCATAATAAATGTTTTTGCCGTAACGCTTTGGTTCACTTGTTTTTGTTGAGGTGTCATCTTTTTATGAAAAAAATTGGGCCGAAGGGGAAGAAAGAAAGAAAGGGATGTAATATCCTGTCATAGGAAGATTATAAGAGAATTCAGTTACGGGTCAAAGATGCACCGTCTTTTGGTAGTAGCTAGTACAGCGTGTGATGTCCATAATGATGTTGAGCTCTCATCACAAAACTCACATTAAGGCAGCTTACAATATAAGTCAACCAATACTAAAGAGACTCGACGACGTCTAATCACAATAGTTTTAACAAAATTTTTCGTCACAATTTTTCATCACAATACTTTAGTGTAGCTAATATTTCTTATAGGGTATTTAGAAGGGTGATTAAAACTGTTGGTTAGAACTATTTTTACTGTACCATGTGAGAGCTTTATATTATAATGATTTTTTTATTGTTATTGAAGCATGTGAGAGCTTTGCATTATTTATAACTGAGAAAATAGTCTGAACCACTACCTACCAAATACCCTTTTAATTTACAACTTCAATTGAATATTTATTATGACTAAAATTTTTAAACATAATGATTTTAGTCATAAAAACATGTTGTGACTAAAAACTTTATAATTAAAAGCTTTAGTAACAATAAAAATTAAATTAAAGTTGTGACTAAATATACATTATGTTGCAAATAAAAATTTTTCTAAAAGCTATTGTGACGAAATATATTTTGTTCTTGAATTGTATTAAACACCAATTGGAAGCCTATGAGGAAGTGGAACACTACATGGAGAGATTATCCCTTAAATCTATTAGTATCCATCCCAATAAAACATTGAATAGTTTCACAAAACAACAATGCTTCATGTACTGGTAATGCTAGACACCACATACTAATAGAGGGTGGGTTGCACACCTATAACTAGGGTTCATATTTTAACAATTGTGGTGCTTAGCACCAGTGTGCTCCGAGCATTTTTCTTCACAAAATATTTAGAGAACATGAGGCTTACAAACACGACAATAAAATTGCTTTCCCAATGTATTTAGCCACATCATGCGCTTTTTAAAATACAAAACTAATTCTATTGTGGTCTAGTTCCATGTATTCTGAATAAATTAGTGTCTCAACATAATTACAACAATACGGTTCAGATTGTTTCTCAAATTAAATAATCACTGGTACCACAACCTTATCAGAATTGAAAGTGCCTAGCTTTGATTTTATCGTAGGTTGATGAATTTTATATTTATACCAAGCCTTAATTATATCTTCTGTGTATAATAGTTTCAAATCATAATTAAATACATTAACTAGTATTTGATTTTTATGATGTTCAATTTAAATAATATAGTAATAACAATAACAATATTAATATCAATAATAAAAAATTATTATATCAATTATAAAATCAATGTAAGCCTAAATAGGAGTTTATATAAATTAGTTTATCAGCATCATATTCCAACAACATCAAATTGGACCTAAAATGTAAGTGATTCTATTAATAATTTTCTTTACTTAAACAAATTTACTTTATTAATCATTTATGTCATGATCCTAATCATGAAATAGATTTATGACTACATTTTTATGAATTTTTTTGTTTGATATCTATCAAACGTAAGAATTTTGATGATCGAAGATTCTCATATAGCTATATTAGAGGCATGACTTATAAATGATGTGAACATGGTTTAAAAAATGGTATCCATAGATCTTTTAGAAAGAGTTAATGTTATTCTTAGCAAGGTTTTTCAAGATTTGGAAAAAGATAACATAAGTTGATCATTTGATTAAATTGATAATCAAATCATGATATCTGTAATACTTGAGAGATTCTTAAATTTATTACATGTATAATATTTAAGAACTATGTTAAGCAATATACGTGCCATGGGGATTAGTATTTAAATTTGATTTTTTATGATAAATTATATAAGAATAAATATGAGATTTTTAAAGTAAAAAATAGTGCCATAGTCTTAAGTAATGTACGAATTAAATGAAAGATAAGGATTAGTTGATAAGTAAGGAAAATAAGCTAGAAAGCTTAATTATTGCAGAATTTGTTGTAATAAATTCAAGAGATAGAAATACATTAAAAGAAAATATTGAATGGTAAAATATAAGAATTATGCTGTTCAAGAAAAATACTATACGAAAATATGAACATTATACGACATAAAAATTAAATAGTAAAAAATTATGCATTATTAGAATAATATAATATAAAGATTGTACTAATAAAGTTAAGCAGTATGAAAATTATATTAGACATGTATGCCCTAAGGAGTAAAAATGTAATATATTTTTGGAAATATTTTTATCAATAAAGAATTCATTTATTATTAATTTATCAAATCTTGTCCTCTTTACGTTCATATTTGTTGAATGTATAATAAGCAAACAATAGTCTGTGACTGTCGGTCTAAACCTTTAAGAATTGGGCATATAATGGACAGATTATGCGAAAGACATGATTCTTAAGGTGACGGTCTAAATCATAAGATCCGCAATCGAGAGAATAAAGTTGGGTGCTTTATTTATGCAAAGATTGTTTTGTTATCTATATCCCAATTGGGAAATGGTTTGTCTTGACCATCGGAGGAGCACTCCGTGAATAGAAACATTGGCATGTTGTTATAGGTGACAATGTGTTGGATCAGGACATAAAGAGAATTGATTTAGATTAATAATTCTGTCTTGGCAAATCGATTCACTTTAGACAATAATTTGTATTGTATCTTAATCTTGAGATTAATAGTGGGCCCGTTGTCTTGATTTGTGTCTTTTGATGTACCAAAGGATGACACCTACATTTTAATAGAAGTATGTATGTCGGTACATTGGAGGGATGACTCTTGATAGCGTAGACCTATTATTTATAGATGTGGAATCCACAGCTGCTCCTTAGGAGTAGTGATATCCACTTATATACGTTATCCTGTAATTGAAAAACTGAAGCACTCAACGATTTGGAAACATAGGTGTAACCGAATGGTATACCGTTTTTAGATGGTAAGTTTTTCTATGGTGAGATAATGAAATGTAATATAAAAATAATCAAGAAGGTAAGACAGAACTTGTCCTTAAGCCGATTATGGATAATCCTATAGGGATACAATACACTATGATATGTCATGGAGACTTAGCTATACGGGCTTCGTAATTCTATATAGTTCGAGAGTGCAGCTCTAAGCTTTTAATGGAGTAGCGTTGGAGTTGATAATTATGAAATGTATATCTAGGATATTGGGTTTCATAATTATCGAGAGCTTGAACTATATAGGTCCATTTTGTCCCCTTTGCTAGCTCATAAAATCTTGTAACGATACGGCATGCTTTTCCAATAATTGGTGACTTATGTCAGATTTATTAGATTGGTTGAAATTCAGAAGAATCAAATAATTCATGTCTTTTTATCGGTTGAATTAATATTGAGACAAAATTAATTCAAGATAAACTTGTTAAATTATTAAGATCAGATAATTCTTGTTTGTTTATCAATTGATTTAATTTCGGATAAATTAAATCAAGATAAACTTATATAATTATTAGGAATCTATTTATTTTCCTAGAGATTATCTAGATAAAGTTGTTTTAATTAGACAACTTCTCTATTAGGTTATTTGAATTAAAATTGAGGCTTTATCCTATAGAATCTTGGGTGGAAAATAAAAGATTCATTGAGATTTTTTTTTGGCCGTTCGGCATGCCAATCATAAATTTTGGCCTACCGATAGGGCAAGTTCGGCCTGCCTATTAGACTGATCGGCCTACCTATGTGTGAAATAAAAATCACTCGTTTTTATGCAGATTTCATTCGATATTGATTTGAATTTGATTTTGTTTCAAATTTTTGAGACCTTGTCTAATAAGGAATGACCCTAGACCCAACCTCTATATAAGGAGTGAGTCTCATAAGTTATTTAGATCAATTGAGAGATTACGAGTGAAACTCTACTGGTGTGATTCTAAAACTCCCTGAGAGCTCTTGTTCACAAATCACGAACACTAGCTTTGGGTTCTCTCAATTGGTTGGAAGGAGAGTCATCTTGAGGAAGAGCTGTACGTGTGATCCCACACTCACTCCGATCGTGGATAGAGAATAGCAAAGAAGACCAGTTGGTTGAGGCTTTTCTAGAACGTTACTTCTCTTCACGGATTGCAGGAGTTCTTTGGCTTTCAAAGGTTAGTAAGATCTGGTTAATTTATGCATATAACATATCAAACTTTTGTTTTGGAAAATACTCTTATACAAAAATTTTAAAATTTCGCTGCGTATTATTTTTTCATCAATTGGTATCAGAACCACAGTTTTGACGTAAGTTTATGAGTTTGTGATCATGCTATATGTATAAATTATGTAATCTTGATCTCTCCTATGCTTGAATTTAATTTTATAGAGAGTTGGCACTCTAGGTTTCTATATATTTATATGTTGTCATAGATTATGTGGTGAATGTTTATTAATTAATTATGGTTAATTAAATTATTATTTAATTATTTATTAATTAATTTATACCGGTTATGGTTCCTTAGAGGTTAGAATGTGTATCTAGATTTTTCATGTAATTAGTTGGCGGACTATCATCTCCGTCTAGGAATTATTATTTAATTTTAAATTTGTAAAAATTTTGTAATAATCATTCGGAGAATGCAGACTTAGAAGATGGATAATGACAAATGCTGGTATTTCCTGAGTCTCTAATTTTATGTTTTCGAATTGTTGAAAATAAAATTGATGACTTGTATTAAAAATTATATTTTCTAAAAAGGGTGATTTTTGCTCGGTCGGCATGCCAAATCCTAGTTTGGCAGGCCGATGGTCGTAGATCGACAGGCCAAACGTAAGGTTCGACAAGTCGTCAACGGGGCAGAAATCAGGTGGCTCTAGCAGTAGGGCGATTGGTTATGATCGACAGGCCAATCTATGAAGATCGACAGGCCAGTGGGTCATGACAGGCAGGCCAATCACACAGATCGGCTTGCCGACAGAGAGCTGGAAATTTTTCCATAAAAGGTGTAGTTTTTTGATACAATTTTAATTTTATTTTTGGGACAATTCTGAGAAACATTAAATGTGGATTTGACCAAAAATTTGAAGTATTCGTATGGGATTGAAGACTTGAAGACGCGCATTACATGAAGAAGGATATAGCTTGGAGATTCAAGGATGAAGAATCGATAATATGTTTCGATTGTTCTCTTGTAATCTTTGTTTTCTATTCTCTAGAGTGGAACCATAATATTATGGTTATTATTTTGCTTGTAGCTTTGCTTGATTGCTTTGCTTGTCTGCATTATAATATGTTTTGCCATGTATATTGATAACATGTCATATAGAATAGAGAGTGCCGCTCATATTAAAATTGTTCATGCATGGCTTTTAAAATAAAA
>CAMOHE010025011.1:11974-46948 GCA_946598075.1 Artocarpus hirsutus
TAAAATAAAACCTTAATTTCAAAAGATTGAGTGGGAGAAGGTTTTCGAAGAGAGGACCTAAGGCCTCTATCGTTGGTCCATAGGAAGAACATGGTGGTCCCGACCCCTAGGAAGGGATTTCTATCATGTACCAGATTGGATCTCCGAAAGGATAAGGTATTTTAGTATGATTTATGGTTGCACACCCCTAGGTGGTGATTATAAATGATGGATAAAATATTAAAATGATGGTTGTACACTCATGTTAATTTTATTATTAACCTCCCTTAGGAGCTCTATTAATAAAATTAATGGCCAAAAAAACGATTATTAATATATGTTGGTTCATACAGGTCCTGGATGGCATATATTAATTGTGAGGGAATCCGTGTTCCTAATTGAATTTCGCATGACTCCCCTAGGAGCTTGTTGAATTCTGAGTTGGGAATTATCATTCTAAGGTTGTAATATTTTCAAGGTTTTGACACATAAATACATTTGTATGTTTTTACATGATTGTTATCTTACTAAATTATTATGACGTGTTTGCTTATGTTTGGTATATTATTCTTTATTGTAGATTAAAAATGTCTAAAAACATTTTGTCTTTGATACTTGACAAAAACCTATTAACCGGAGAGAATTATAATGATTGAAAACGGAACCTAAATTCTGTTCCTTCCTTTAAGAAACTAAAATTTATGTTGACAACCCCTTGTCCTCCCGAGCCTACGGGAGACTCAATTAATGAGCAATTCCAAGCGTACGATCGCTGGAAAGATGCAAATGATTAGGCCCGCTGCTATGTTTTGGCCAGCATGAATAATGTGCTGTAGGCTCAACATGAAGATTATGAGACTACAAAATAGATCTTGGAAAATCTTGAAGACATGTTTGGAGGCCAGGCCATAACAAAGCACAAGGGGCGCTTTGGAAACACTTAAACTATAAGCAGAGGCCGGGGACATTTGTAAAAGAGCACATGATGTTGGTCATGGGTTACCTCGCTGAGGCTCAAACCAATGGAGCCGACATCGATGCTGAAACTCAGATGACTATGGTCTTTAAGACTCTGTCAAAGGAATTTATTCCGTTTAGAGCTACTTTTAATTTGAGCAATAGATGGGATATGACCTCAACAAAATTAATGAAACAGTTACAAGAGTTCAAATTACTGATCAGGGAGTCTCTTGCGGGTGGCGAGGCCAATTTGGTAGTTGCTTCTAGTTCCAATCCTAACTCTGAGAATGGAAAAAAGCAATGGGCCAAAAACAGGAAGTCTTCTGTTCTTGCTAATAAACAAGAGCAAGAAGAAGAAGAAGAAGAAGAACCTAAAGAAGCTTAAGTACTTCTTCTGCGGGAAAGTCGGGCACATAAAGAAGCATTGCAAGGACTTCCTTTCCAAAAGAGGTAGGTGTGATCTTCTGTATTTAGAAACTTGTTTGGTTGAGGAATGCAGTGACATTTGGGTCATAGATTTCGGTACAACTAATCATGTTTGTGTTTCTCTACAGGGGTTTAAAGAAACGAGAAGTCTGCTTCATGAAGACTTCATGCTTCGTATGGGCGATGGATCCTTGGTCTCAATGAAAGCAGTGGAAGACGTCCATCTTTATTTTGATAATTATAGGAATTTAATTTTGCAAGATTGTTTTTATGTTCCTAAATTTAAGAGGAATTTAATTTCTGTAGCTTATTTATTTAAAGACTCTTATTTAGTTTCTTTTAATAATAAAATGGTGATTCGTAAAAACAAATCTTTTATCTATTTTGGATGGATGTAAAATAATCTATATTTTATCAAACCTAAGATGGACTTATTGCTTAATGTTAAGATGAATGATAATAACTCTTAAAAGGTTTAAAACTTCTCACTCTAATAAGATTTCTCTTTGGCATTTACGCCTTGGTCACATTAACCTAAATAGGATTCAAAGGCTAGTATGGGATGGACCTTTAAGTCACTTAAAGGTGGAATCTAACCTCAATGTGAATCTTGTTTGGAGGGTAAAATGACCAAAAGACCATTCGGGTCTAAGGGCAATAAGGCCGAAGGGGTTCTAGAGCTTGTGTATAGTGATGTTTGCGGACCGATGAACATCCAGACATGAGGAGGGTATGAGTACTTCATCACTTTATTGACGATTACTCAAGATATGCGTATGTGTATCTAATGCATCACAAAAGCGAAACTTTTGACAAGTTCAGGGAGTTTCAAGCTGAAGTGGAAAAACAATTGAGTAGACCCATAAAGGCACTTTGATCCGATCGAGGTGGAGAATACCTTTCTGATGAGTTTCTAGGACACTTATTAGAAAATGGGATTTTATCCCATTTAACTGCGCTGGGTACCCTACAACAGAATGGCATAGCGGAGAGAAGGAATAGGACTTTATTAGACATGATTAGGTCCATGATGAGTTATTCATCATTGCCTTTGTCCTTTTAGGGATATGCACTACAAACCGCATGTAATCTTTTGAACAATGTGCCTTCAAAATCGATCCCTAAAACTCCTCACGAGTTGTGGATGGGCAAGAAGACATCCTTAAACCATATTCGCATATGGGGATGTCCGGCTCATATCTTGTTTAAGGATGCGAATAAGTTAGAAGCACGTTCGAAAGTTTGCATGTTTGTAGGATATCCAAAAAGGACTAAAGGGGGTTATTTCTATAACCCAAAGGAAAATAAAGCTGTGGTTTCAACTAATGCAACTTTCCCTGAAGAGAGTTACATGGACAACTTTAAGCCTCGAAGCAAAGTAGTGCTTGAGGAGTTTAGGAGTGATCCAATCACTTTGAAGGTTCTGAATGAAACCATTTCAATCAATGTAGAAAGACCAAACGAACCCGAACAACAACCTAAGGGGCTTCGACGTAGTGGGAGGATCGGGCGTCAACCCGAGAGGTATATGTTCAATAGGGAGGCCTTTTTGGCTGAATCGGATGAAAATGACAGGGATTCTTATACTTACGCAGAGGCTATGAGGATGTTCATTTGAAACTCTAAACAGAGGCCATGAACATAGAGATGAAGTCTATGGAGACTAATCAGGTTTGGGAGCTTGTGGATCTTCTCGAACGGGTAAAACCCAAAGGGTGTAAGTAGATCTATAAGAGGAAAAGAGGAGTGGATGGAAAGGTCAAAATCTTTAAGGCTAGACTAGTAACTAAGGATTATACGCAAAAGGAAGGAATCGATTATGAGGAAACCTTTTCGCCTATAGTCATGCTTAAGTCCATCCGGATTCTCTTGTCCATAGCTACCGCTCTCGATTACAAGATTTGACAGATGGATGTCAAGATGACTTTTCTAAATGGCCATCTTGATGAGTCCATTTATATGGAACAACCAAACGTGTTCGAGGTCAAGGGTCAAGAGGGTAAGGTTTATAAGCTGCTAAAGTCAATTTATGGACTTAAGCAGGCTTCCCGTTCTTGGAACATGAGATTTGATCAGGTGATCAAGACTTATGGGTTCTCACAAAATATGGATGAGCCATATGTTTACAAACACATTAAGGATGGGAAGGTGGTCTTTTTACTGCTCTATGTGGATGACATTCTGCTAATTGGCAATGACGTTGGGGCGTTGTCATTGGTCAAATTATGGTTGACCAAGAAGTTTGACATGAAGGATTTGGGTGAGGTTAATTTTGTTCTTGGTATTCAGATCTTTCGGGATAGGAAGAACAAAATGATAGCTTTGTCACAGGCCGACTAAATAGATAAAATTCTCAAGAGGTATGCAATGCAGGATTCCAAGAAAGGTGGGCAACCATCTAAGTCTGGAATTACTCTTTCTAAGAAAGACTCTCTAAAGTATGATGAAGAAAGAGAATACATGAAGAAGGTGCCCTATGCTTCGACAATGGGTAGTCTCATGTATGCCATGCTTTGCACACGACCGGATATTCGCTATGTTGTCGGGATTGTAAGTCAATTTCAAGCAGATCCAGGACCGAACCATTGGGTTGTAGTAAAGCATATTTTCAAGTACCTAAGAAGGACTCGAGGGTATATGCTTGTGTATTTAGGTGAGGACTTAATTGCTCTAGGATATACTGACTTAGATTTTCAATCCTGTCTAGATTCTAGGAAATCGACTTTTGGTTTTGTGTTTACTTTAGGTAGCGGTGCCATCAGTTAGAGAAGTGTGAAGCAAGATTGCACTTCAGATTCAATGATGGAGGCCGAGTATGTGGTAGCTAGTGATGCTTCGAAAGAAGCAATGTGGTTTTGTAAGTTCCTTGGGGATTTTGAGGTAGTTCCTGGTATGGATAAGGTAGTATCACTATACTGTGATAACAGTGCGGCAGTAACTAATGCTAAGGAACTAAGATTTCACAAGAAGAGTAAGTATATCGATAGGAAGTATCATATGCTAAAGGACATCGTCGAGGGTGGGCATGTCACGGAGTGCAAAATCGCGTCAGAGGACAATTTAGCGAATCTATTCATGAAGACACTTACTGCAAGAGTCTTCAAGAGGCATGTGGAGGCTATGGGGACGCGAGATTTGTCATATATACTCACTTAGTGCAAGTGGGAGATTGTTAGACATGTATGCCCTAAGGAGTAAAAATGTAATATGTTTTTGGAGACATTTTTATCAATAAAGAATTCATTTATTAATAATTTACCAAAGCTTGTCCTCTTTATGTTCATATTTGTTGAATGTATAATAAGCAAACAATAGTCTGAGCTGTCAGTCTAAACCTTTAAGAATTGGGCATATGATGGACAAATTATGCGAAAGACATGATTCTTAAGGTGATGGTTTAAATCATAAGATCCACAATCAAGGGAATAAATTTGGGCGCTTTATTCATGTAAAGATTGTTATGTTGTCTATATTCCTATTGGGAGATGGTTTGTCTTGACCATCGAAGAAGCACTCCATGAATAGAAATATTGGCACGTTGTCATAGGTGATGATGTGTTGGATCGGGACATAAAGAGTATTGATTTGTATTAATAATTCTGTCTTGGCAAATCGATTCACTTTAGACAATCATTTGTAATGTATCTTAATCCTAAGATTAGTAGTGGGCACGTTGTCTTGACTTGTGTCTTTTAATATACCAAACGGTGACACCTACATTTTAATAGTGGTATGCATGTTGGTACATTGGAGGCATGACTCTTGATAGCGAGACCTGTTATTCATAGATATGGAATCCATAGCTCCTCTTTAGGAGTAATGATATCCTCTTATATGTGTTATCTTGTAATTGAAAAACTAGAGCTTTCAACCATTTGGATATATAGGTGTAACCGAATGGTATACCGTTTTTAGATGGTAAGTTTTTCGATGGTGAGATAATAGAATGTAAGATTAAAATAATCAAGAAGGTAAGATAGAACTTGTCCTTAAGCCGATTATGGATAATCCTATGAGGATACAATACACTATGATATGTCATGAAGACTTAGCTATACGGGCTTCGTAATTCTATATAGTTCGAGAGTGCAGCTCCAAGCTTTTAGTGGAGTAGCATTGGAGTTGATAATTATGAAATGTATATCTAGGATATTAGGTCTCATAATTATCGAGAGCTTAAACTATATAGGTCCATTTGGTCTTCTTTGCTAGCTCACAAAATCCTGTAATGATACGGCGTGGTTTTCCAATAATTGGTGAGTTATGTCAGATTTATTAGATTGGTTGAAATTCAGAAGAATCAAATAATTCATGTCTGTTTATCGGTTGAATTACTATTGAGACAAAATTAATTCAAGATAAACTTGTTGAATTATTAGGATTAGATAATTTTTGTCTGTTTATCAGTTGATTTAATTTCGGATAAATTAAATTAAGATAGACTTATAGAATTATTAGGAATCTATTTATTTTCCTAGAGATTATCTAGATAAAGTTGTTTTAATTAGATAACTTCTCTATTGGGTTATTTTTATTAAAACTAAGGCTTTATCTTATAGAATCTCGGGTGGAGAATAAAAGATTTGCTGAGATTTTTTTTCAACAATTCGGCATGCCAATCCTAAAGTTTGGCCTATCGATGGGGAAAGTTCTGCCTACCTATTAGACAGATCGGCTTGCCTATGCGCGAAATAAAAATCATGTGTTTTTACACTGATTTCATCTAATATTGATCCAAATTTGATTTTGATTCAAATTTTTGAGACCTTATTTGATAAGGAATTACCCTAGACCTAACCTCTATAAATAGGGAGTGAGTCTCATAAGTTATTTAGATCAATTAAGAGATTAAGAGCAAAACTTTACTGGTGAGATTCTAAAACTCCCTAAGAGCTCTTGTTCACAAATCACGACACTAGCTTTGGGTTCTTTCAATTGGTTAGAAGGAGAGTCATCTTGAGGAAAAGCTATACATGTGAGCCCACACTCACTCCGATCGTGGATTGAGAATGGCAAAGAAGACCAGTTGGTTGAGGCTCTTTTGGAACATTACTTCTCTTCACGGATTGCAAGAGTTCTTTGGCTTCCAAAGGTTAGTAAGATCTGGTTAATTTATGCATATAACATGTCAAACTTGTGTTTTGGAAAATACTCTAATATAAAAATTTTAAAATTTTACTGCGTACTATTTTTCTAACAAATTGTATTATATAAAGTTAAGCAGTGTGGGAATTACACTATGTAGAGGATATAGGTAAGTGTGGAAAGCTGTGTAAGCTCATACAATATAGGATATATGAGGACAGTATTGAAAAAATACTATCAACGTAAATTTAGAATATTTAAAAGCATGTAGGACCTACCAAAGTGACACCCAAAAGCATGGAAAATGGCTACATCTCCCTATAGGTGGAACTGGATTTGGCCTTTTTTTAAGCAATTTTTAGTTGCAAAAAAAGCCTTAAGTGATGACTAAGTGAGATTAGAAGCTAAGTTGGAAAAAATCTTTCTTTCGCCGTCACTTTTGCATGAACCTCAAAAAACACACTCATTTTCTTCCTCTAGCAAAAGTGATCATAGCTTCCATTCCCTCTCAAATATTTTCTTAAGAATATAACTTCTAATCAAGTCTAAATGTTCTAGTTCAAGAATAATCACTTTTGGAGGTAAAAATCCAATCTTTTCCATATGGGTTTTAGTGTTTTCTTTGAAATTTTGGGTAAGGTTTTGCTATGATTATGTCAAGGAGTAATAGCAAGGTTTTGGGCTTCATAATGGAGGGCCAAAGAGTTTGAGAAACCCTTGGTAAAAATTCTAAACTTAGCTTTGAAACTTATTGGTTTTTCATGAGTTTTGTATATGTTTTGTATTGAGTATGGACTGTGGCGTGTAAAATGGATTTTGTAGCATGATGATGTTATGTGTTTTATATATTATAGTGATGATGGATGCTAGAAAACTTGGTTTTAAAGCTTTAAAAGTAAAAGAAAAGTTTAGCAAACTTTGTTCAAATAGAAAGCTTTTATGGTTTTCAAAGAATGAAGATTTTGGTAACCTTAGAGGCAGATTTATTTTCCACACAAAATATGAGATTTATTAGAAACTGCTAGATAAACAATTTTCATGAACAAAGTTTTGTAAAACACCAATTGGAACATATTGACAATTTGACTTCTAAGTTTGACAGAATTAAAAATTGGACAAAAACCCCTATTAAAACATTGCCATTTGAGGAAAGTTATACAAAATTGTAAATCTCACCGTTAGTATCTAATATCATTAGAGATTCCTAAAAATTCCACACAGATATTAAGTTATGAGTTTTATGAGTTTTAATTACTAAATTTTAAAATGGTATAATGAGAAAAATGTCTTGCAATGGTTTGACTTAGACCAAGGAGCTTTTGTAAGTATTATTATTTACAAAAGACTAGACGTTTTGATATAGAGCGTTGATTTTTGGTGATGAGGGCAAAAATATCAAGATTTTATGTTTCGGGCCAAAACCATACAACCATGCGAAACAGAAATTTTCACCATGTAAAAATGGCTTTTATTACAGTTATGGGCAACAAATAATTTATGTTTAAAAGCCCAAAGGAATTTGGGAATTTCATGGGAAAACCATGTTGAGGGAAAAATCATTGAGATTTTCATACTATAAATTAAAACTGTAAAGTTTTGTTAAACTAGAATTTTTGCAAAAAGGAAAATAATGTTTTGTTTATCACATTATTATTAGTTGCAAGAAATTGTAAGTTTTTATTTAAAGAGGTTCCAAATGTTTTCTAAAACCTATCAAGGGCAAAACGGTCATTTTTGTAAAAAAGGTTCAAACGAACTCTGGAACGTCTAGTTTAGAAAAATGCCCCTAATTCGTAGGATTTTTTCTGTAACCCATAAGTGTCAAGATAGGAAAATAAAATAAGAAGTTTAGTCATGTCGTACTCAAATTACATGAATTACAAAAAACTCGCTAAGGGTAAAATCATCAATTTTTGTAAAAACATTAAAACAGACATGAGCTCACTGAATTAGCAAAACGCCCTTAGAAGAAAAATATTCCAATCATGTCATGTAACGAAACCGTCAAGTAAGATGTGAAATTTGATGTAGGAACATTCAAATATTAAGTGATGGAGCATTAAATTGAATGTAACAAGATGAAAGGATTAGGAATAAACATTTATCGTTTAAATTTTGTAATTGATAGATAGGTCAATAATAAAGTTAGTTAATAGTCGAGTGTCATTTAAATAAGACACAAAACCCAACTAATAGAAGGAAAATGATAAAGAAGGAATGCTTGAGCATCAAACTGGTAAGTTTAAACCTCACCTATAGTATGAATAAACAAATTTTCAAATGCTCTATATATGTTTGAAATGTTTACATTTGTTATATGTAATGTCTTATAATTCAAGTCAGGTTTTCTACTATCAGTGCATATGTTATGTTTAATGTTTAGACATTAAGTTATGCAATATAACATGTTCACTAGGATTAAAAGATCAATAATCTAAACCCTCAAGATAAGATAAGAAAGTATCGTACCAACCACCCGATCCAAGAAGAGTGTCATGATAAGTTATATTATGGCTGCGATGTTTGATGGTCAAGTGCGTTTGGTATGTTCACTTGGGCCATAGTTCAAGAAAATTAAGAATGATGATAAAATGTTCATAAAAGAGTACAAATGTAATCATGCATCATGATATTGTCTGCATTTCTTTAGGAAATGTTCCTATGAGTAATATTTGTGAGAAACATTTTACAAGAAATATTTTTATGAAGCACGTTTTGTGAAAAACATTTCGCAAGAAGTGTTTCAAGAAAAATGCCTTATGAGAAATGTTTAACGAGAAATATTTCATAAAAAATGCTTACAAGAAAATGTTTTGAGAAAGATGCTTTACAAGAAAGGTTTTAAGAGAAAAGTTTTATGATGAATGTTTTTATGATTTGTGTGATTAGTTTGAACTTAATGAGCGAAAGCTCATTTGAAGTTCTTTCATGTTGTAGGAAGTGCTATAGAAGACCAATATGATGGGTTTAAAGAGCTCGGTGATGCGGTGAGATAAAAGGGAAGGTTGGGTTATGGATATCACTATAATTGACTTCCGCTATTTAAGAAAAAGTTTTCCACCATCTTTTAAAGATGTTTTAAAAAAGTTTTATGAAAGTACATGTTTACTTAACAAATTTGAAGAAATGTTTTGGAAGATTTTAAAGTCAAGTTTTGAATTATGTTTCAATTTATGTTGCAATTGAAGTCACAACAGTTTCAAATATGTTTTTAAAGTAAAAAATTACTCAATATTTTCTTACCAGTAAGTACAATCAAGTTTAAGAAATGATGCTTAACAAGGTAAGTAATGAGTCAAAAATGTGGGTCGTTACAATATTTTTGATTCATATCAAGTCTTTAGCACTATTCTCTTTTTCACAAACCATTGTGTCTCATAATATCAACAATTATGAAAATCTCCAGTAAAATCTCCTTTTAACTGCACAAATGCTTAGGAGCAATTAATTATTAAAAAGGAATAATTAATTTTTTTAGTTTTTACTCAGGCAATTTGACATAAAAATGAGGATCCAACTCCTCTATTAGAAAATTAATTGGAGAAATCAAAGACCAATAAAAAAATTAGGTTAACTTTTCTCCCATTTTTCCCTCTAATATTGAGCCACGCATTAAACAATGTCTTTGAAAAACTTGGCTATCATAGTAGGATTCCATGTGTTAGATAAGTCCAAAACAAATTCAAACTCCTAATTTATTTAAATAATTCAAGTTTTGTAATTAACATATTAAAATATGTGTAATATAAGGACCTATTTGGGTTAGCTTGTGCTTCTATCTTTAAGCAGTAGAAGAAAATCAACATACAATAGGACTTTTTAATTAATATTTAGATTGCGCATGAATAAGTTATTTTGACTTCAGAAGAGCTTTTGAGCTTGTTTAGTTAAATAAGTCAAGAGCTCTTATTGGTATAAAAAATAGTGTAATTGAAAGATATTGATGTAATTCTTAATTTCTTATTCTTAAACATAAGGTCAAAAATATAAAAAAAATGTTAGTATTTTTTATAAGCATCAAATAGTTGACCTCTTTAAAAAAATACTACTTTTTAGGACTCATCTAAACATGTCAAAAGTAGCTTTTAAAATAAATAAGAGGAAAACGTCTTTTTTAAGCTATCCGAAGAGGTTATGAGGATCAAATTAAATTTTCTCAACTTTTTAGTTTTCCTAACCTTTTCCAAAGTTAGTCACATATATGTTTTCAAAATCATAATAGAGTTGCTAAGTTTGACAAAATAGAGTTTCAAAATAAGCTTCCAAAGCTAATCCAAAATATGGCATATGAACAAATCTCTATCTCCCAGCTCCGAACACTCTGCCAACCTCTAACTCTATACATCCTCACTTGCATCATAAGAACTATAATGAGCTAAAGGCTTAATAAGAAAAAAAACTTATGCATGAACTTGAATATTGAATGAAAATGCAATCAAACGTTTTCTTTTATTAGTTTGTTTTCAACAATTCTTTAATCTTTTGGTACCCTTGGAGTGTAGTATTTAAATGATAATAATATGTTGTGGTTTTTGGACTATATCATCATAACTTGGCCAATGTAATAATATTAATATGGGGTTTCCATCTTCATATTTAGACCTTAGATATTTGCCATATTTAGTCTTAGTCTTTGTGGCTTTTCTTATCTTTGTTTTTTAACCTCAAAGTATTCACCAGCCTTTGTAGAATTTGCCAGTCCCACCCGCATCTTGTGCCTACTCAACCATTAATTAAGCACCATACCCCTAGTTTAGCTAAAGACCTTATTTTCTATTTAGATAAATCAATATTTAAATGGAATGTCATGAATTAAGAATGCTTTTCAACAATCTATATCATAGTCAAATAGCAACATTCTAATCAATGCACCTTAAAGCATAAATAACTTTACATAGTTCTTGTGATGCAATAAATGATAGTTTCTACTTACCTTGATTCCAATTAGTGTTGAGTGAAAAGATTGGTCTTCTTAGAAGAGAAGATATGCTAAGGCCTAACATCATAAATCATATACCATTTAATTCCTCAAAAAAAAATTTATTAGATCAAATCATAAGTTAATATTAAAAGGGTTTTGTATTGAATCAAACACAAAATGGGTTGGATTTCCTCTTAGCCAAAGAACATGCTACACTACTACAAATATAATTAAACATAGAGATTAAATGTTCAAATCGTTTCCACAAATATGCATTTCAGCTCATTCCATCTACAAAGTGTATAATATCAAACTCATTATAATTTTGCCACTTATTAGTGAAATAAGGCTTTCTAAGAATCATTAACATTTTCAAACATTAAATATCATCTATAACTATAAATAGTCTTAGAACTAAGCCAATACTTAAGAATTGAACATGGTGCGAGCCTTATATTCCACTTAACCTAGCTCTACATTTTCTTCCCACAAATTCAAAAAAAAAAAACATTCTAACTAACTTTCGCCCATTTAGAAGCATTTAAAATCACTCAATAACACTTAGAATCAAGAAATAAAAGAAATAAATAGATTCCATATAATTTTTAATTTTGTAAAGAAATTAACTCTTTGCTTCAAACACATTGAATCTGAATTTTTAATATTATAATCAGATAACTAATGTTAAAATTGCTTCAAAACATTATTAATTCATCTTAGAATTATGTAAAAATGAAATACCTTGCTAGGGTTCAACTTCAAGGGCTTTAGAAGGTCAAAATTCACTAATTCTAAGCTTAAAAAACAAGGGTTGTTTTGTGAAATCTGAGTTCCTATGACTTGGTTTCAATTTTTATGGGTTTAAGGGCTTTGAAAATGGAGAGTTAAAAGTGGAAAAGTGCTAGATGAAATTTGGGACTATTGGAAGAAAGAAGAAAGCAAAAATGAACCTTTTAATTTAGTTGACTTAGTTAAAATCAGGTAAGAGAAAAGAGGAGGTTGCTTAGGAGCTTTTGCCATCTTTTTAAAGGGTTTGGCATATGGAAAGGGTGTTGAGTAAGAGATTTAAGCTGATGGTTAGCCAATTAATTTTAATGCAAATAACTACAACTTAAGTCTCTATAACTTAGTGAACACACTAATCAAATTGCACCATTTTGCATACTTTCAATTCTAATAAAATCTAGCTATTCCAAATGAATAAATAGACAAAACATTCAATTTAGAATGCATTTAAAATGAAAAACACTTTGTAATCTATTTCAAAATTGTTTAGCACATTTTTTTAATTGAGAAATCTAACTTTTCATTGCAATAGAACTTTTAAGGGTCCGTTTAGTAAATGGATTTCAATTAGTGATTTAATTTAAGTTGTATGATGTGACTTAAGATTCAAATTAGTGATTTGAATTGTTATCCAAAATAACTTTTGAATGTACATTTAAGTTTTAATTTGAATACTAAATAAAATTTAGATTTGTGTTTAGAGAGGTAGTAAAAAAAGTTTTTTGATTTATTAACAATCTAATAAAATCTTAATGTTATTGATCCTAAAAAATGCAATATGGATCTTAATTTATTCCTCTCTTTACTAGGAATATAATGAAAAAAGAATCGTTTCAATTGGATATCAAATGAAGAAGTTATAATTTTTTTCTCAAATATAGGAGAGAGAATTTTAGCATTTACTATAGCAAAGATATCCGAGTTTTAAGAGTTTAGAGGGAGTCAGAACTCTAAAAACTTGAATTCTTAATACTCATTTGATTTAGATTTTAGAGGAAACAAGCACATATCTAAAAAATTCTTAATACTCGAATCTAAATTTTAGATCATTGAGTCCAAAGAACACTTCGAACAAACACACCCTAAAAATATGTTAGATCATACATTTAATAATTTAATGAATATAAGTACATTTATGCATGATTCAATCTTAAAAATAATGAGTATTTGTGCTTGTAAGATATGCTTTCTATATGCTCATAACTAATTCGTTAAATGCATATATATACAGGATGTTTATTATTGGCCCATTGTGAGTGAATTAGGCATTACATGTAATTCAGGAATAAATGCTTGTATCCATAACAACAGCAACTGTTTCTTTTGCAGAATAACAATAACAATTGATAAACAGATTATTGTCCTCCTCAGTTAAATCTCCTTAGTTCTTCAATGGAATCTCTCTCTTCTTAATAGGGAGAGGAAAAAAGTGCAGAATGATTTGACATCTTAGTGCTCATAATCTATAATACTTTTATATACTTTTTCACTAGGATCCCATTAAACCTAGTTAGATCATTATTAGGTATCTACTCATTAAATCCATATACAGTTAGAAGTCTACGGGCTTTCCTAATTAGACCACTTAAAAAAAACCTATCACAATTAATTGCCTTAATATAATTGTTATTTTTATATGTGGCCTATAAAATAATGGGAAACAAAATTTCCTAACACTTCTAACATAATTAAGTCTCAACACCCTATAGGTTCTTACAAAACATTACATATAGCCTGTCGGATGCTGATGTATAAAAAATGACTCAAGATAGATAATAACGATATTGGTGAAGTAGTGGTTTGTGAAATCTTATAGAATTAGTATTGTTATTGATAAGCTAGTTTTATACTAATACATTAGATATTTTTTACTTAATATTTTGTGAGTTTTTGAGTCTTTTAATTGCTTTTTATTTTTTATTTAAGTTTGATAGAATTTTATTTTTATTTTAGCTTCTGTTTTTAAATAATATAATTCTCCCTTATTGGTGTAGGTAAATTAGGTAAAAAAAAACAAAATGGCAAAATTAATTCAACCCAAAAACAAGCACTACAAGTGCAGAAAAAGAACGTGTTTCATAACCGTCCGATCGACTTCATCAGGGCCCAAGATCACGAGTGCATCTTACCCTCCATAGCCAGCGCATGAAGCCTTGGCCCTAAGTGTTAATCATAAAACTCTAAAAGCTGGGATCCGGTGCGATGCACTTTATAAACCTTCCAATGGAACCCTTGCTTCCGCCAACTATAGCTTCCCCATTGTTATGCACAATCTCTTCTCTATTGCGCCACGTGTTTTATACCTCAAAAGGCTTTGAGTGCTTGATTTTCTCTCCTTTGCGGCGTGAGAATCGGGAAACAAAAGGAGAAAGAAGGAAAGGCAGGCGCCGCTAATACATATATAAAGAGTGATGATGCGTTGAAAAGAGGAGCTTTCACGTGAAAAAGAAAAAAATAAAAAATATATATTCTTTGAATTATTCTTTATATGCTTTGCAGCTGAGCAGTCGACGTGAAAAAGAAAAAATATATATACATATATATCTTCTTAGAATTTGGTTTTTGTTTGTTGGTTTAGTTTTTAGGTTTTTAATACTGAAAACGGTATTTTTGAAGGTTACAATTATAAAAAGGAGAAGATATAGAAGAATTCTAAAGATTTGTGACACCTTTATTTTGGTTTTATTTTCTAATATTTCATTTCTTTATTTTTTTTTAATTATGTTAAAACTAATATTTTCTATTATATTTATTTTTATTTATCTTTCACTTTTCTTTTGTTAGGGTTATGAGATTACTAATTCTATTTTATTTTAACTTCAATTATTTTTACTTTAAAAGATTTCTTCTCTAAGAGTTTATTGATTTATGTTGAGTTTTATCACTGCTCTTAATGGCTTTTAATTGCTTGATTACCCATTAATTGATTAGGAGAGCTATAATGAAACCAAAGGAGATTTGTAGAAATAACTTCTTGTGATAAATATCATAGGTTTCATGGGGCATAGAAATATAACAACCTGACTTGCATGGGATTTTTGAGAATCATAGATGTTGATGAACTCTAATATATTTAAATTCACATAGGAATATAGTGGGTTAATATGTCAGGGTTTTTTTGGCATAACTTGAAAGAGACCGTTGAATAGGCTATGGTTACTTATCCTTCAAATATTGCAATAGATGATATTAGTACGAATAATGAATTAAATTAGATTAGTTTTGGTGAAATTGGATTCCCTAGATTTTATTTATTTGTGTTGTTATTATTTATGTTTTGTTTTATTATTTTTCTATTTTATTTTTGGTCGTTCAAATAATTTTAAAGTTAATCAATTTTGATATTTTACTAAGTTAATGCAATCTGCATAGAAACGATGCTCTTATACACATATTTTATTACTTGTCTATGATTCTATGCACTTGTAGATTTTTTGCAACCAGTTTTTAGCGCCGTTGCTGGGGATTGTTATTTAATTTGGTTAATATCTATGTCAATTAGCTCTAGGATTTATTTGAACATTTTTTGTTTGTTTTATTTTGTGTTATTTTTAATTTTTTTCTTTAAGTCATTTGTTTTGTGAGGTACTCCAAGATATTTCATCAAAATATCCTTGCAAATTTTGCTCAGTAATATATGAAACCATTTGTTAGACATGGTACCCTAAGGCTATATGTTGTAATATATTTTTGGAAACATTTTATCAATAAAGAGTTTATTTATTATTTATATACCAAATGTTGTCCTCTTTACGTTCATTTCTATTGAATGTATGATAAGCAAACAAAAGTCTGAGACTATTAGTGTGTACCTTTTAGAATCGTGCATATAATGGACAGATTATGTGGAAGACATGAATCTTAAAGGTGATGGTCTAAATCATAAAATCTGCAATCGAGAGAATAAAGTTGGGCACTTTATTCATGCCAAGATTGTTATGTTGTCTACATCCCTAAAGGGAGATGGCTTGTCTTTGTCATTGGAGTAGGACTCCAAGTGTAGAAACATTGATGCCTTGTCATAGGTGATGATGTATTGGATCGAGACGAAAAGTTTAGTTGGTTTAATAAATAATTCTATTTGTTCAAATCAATTCACTTTAGACAATCATATGTGATGTGTCATAATCCTGAAATGACTAATGGGACCTTATTCTTAACATATGTCTTTTGATGTACAAAATGGTGATATCCTAACTTATTGATGGTACGCACACTGGTATATTGAAGACATGACTCTTGAATGACATAAACTTGTTATTCATGGATATAAAATCTATAGCTCTTTTATAGAGTTAATGATATTCTCTTATATGCATTATATGTAATTGGAAGACTGGAGGGCTCAACCATTTGAATACATAGGTGTAACTAAATGGTATATTATTTTGGTTTTTGAATCTAAAATTGTCATGAGTATGCTTTATGATTAAGGTTTTATGTGCTATATAAGACTTTGACTTTTTAATAGAAGCCTTGAGAAAGATAGATTTAAAAGTTCTGTGAGCATGATAAATTGGTTGAGAGGTATTTTTTTTCTTTCCTAGTTGTTAATGACTTAGAGTAAATTCAGAGTTTAAGAAATTAGTCTTTCTTACTATTTTCCACTAGAAAGGGGCTAGGTTATGGTTTTCCTAACAAGATTGTATTAAACTAAGTGTTTGTCCCTATTAATAATTAATACTTTGCTTTAATTGTTTGACACCCAATAAGAGTCTTAGCTCTTAGTAGGATGCATTATGATTAAGGCAAGGGATTTGAAAAATCCTAGTTTTGGTAGTGTTTTCTATGGTTTATTCAAGTTGGAAAACATTACTTGTGCTTCGATATATGGTAGACATTTAAGGTCAATGGTCAAGCACCTCCTTCTAAGTTTAAACAATTATAGAATGGTAGCATCTTGTTGCCCCATTTCTAGGTTGGCAAATTCTTTTATGTCATGCAATAGATATTTATCCTCTTTTAGCAACTCAGGGTATATCTTGAAGACATAATAAGGATTTGGTAATATTCTCTTTTGAGTTAAATTGCAAATAGTTAGTTTGTAAAACCTTAGAAGTTGTTGCCCTAGAAAATAAAAAAATTGTATTTCCTCACTAATTTTCCAACATAAACAATTATAGGCCTTAAAATGTACATTACAATCTTCCATTTAAGACTCAAGCCATCTCGATCGAAGACTTTAGAGTGAGATTAATTTTTGTTCCAATGGTGTGATAATGGAATGTAAGATAAAAATAACCAATAAGGTAAAATGGAATTTATCCTTAGGCCAATTATGAATATCCTATGGAGATGTGGCACATTATGATATGTCATAGATGGTTAGCTTATTGGAGCTTTGTAATTTTATATAGTTTAAGAGTGCAGCTCTAAACTTTTAGTGAAGTACCTTTAGAGTTGATAATTATAAATTTCTAGGATATTGCATTTTATAATTATAGGAGCCTAAACTATTTGTGTCCATCGGGCCCTTTTTGCTAGCTTATAATGAATCCTATAATAATACGACATGTTTTTCCTACATATTGGTAACTTATGTTAAATTATTAGATTGGCTAAAATTCAAGTTGATTGGATTTAATAATCATGTTAGTTTATCGGTTGAATTAATTTTGTGAATTAATTGAAGATAAACATGTTGAATTATTGTGGATAATATTTTATTTACTATAAGATTATTTTTCTATGACTATTTTAATCAAATAACTTCTTTATTACGTTATTTGAATTAAAATTAAGGCTCTATCTAAGATTCCCTAGTGAAAATAAGATATTCTAAGGACTCCATATTGTCGTTTGGTTGGCGGGCCAGTGGGAAACTTCGACTTGCCGATAGAGTAAGTTTGGCAAGCCGATCTCCCAAATCGGCATGCCAAACATGCGATAATTAGTACACTTATTTTTGATGGGTTTTTCGTTAGAAGGGATCTAGAATTGAATTTCGTGGACTAATCTCATTAGGCACAACCCCAAATTTGGCTACTATAAATAGGGGTGAGTTCTTTGTTATGTAAATCCTTTGTGAAACATAGAATGAGTACTAGCATGAGAGAAACTTTGAAACTTTTTAAGTGCTATTGTTCAACATCAAGAATCTTAGCTCTAGGTTTTCTCAAGTGGTTGGAAGGAGAGTCACCAGAGGAAAATTGTGCAACATGCGACCACCTGCACTCTGTTCGTGGATAGAGAATAGCAAAGAAGACCAGTTAGTTGAGGCTAATCTGGAAGGTTCTTCTCTTCAAAACTTGCTGCTGCTTTCGGTATACAAAAAGTTTAGAAAGATATATCATTAATTTATGTATTTAGGATGTCAAACTTGTGTTTTGAAAAATTTCTCTGATTTAAAATTTTTAAAATTCTGTTGTGTACTATTTTCCATCAATTGGCATTGGAGCCTTTTGTTATGTTGATTCTACAAGTATGTGATCATGCTATATACATGGATTATGTTATACTCTCCTATGCTTGAATTTAATTTTTTTAGAGAGTTAGCACTCTAGACTTTCTATATAATTAAATGTTGTCAGGAAATAATGTGGTGAATGTTTATTAATTAATTATGGTTGATTAATTTTATATTTTAATTATTAATTAATTAATTAATTTTTTGCCCGTTAAGGCTCCTTAGAGGTTAGAATATGCATCTAGGTTTTTCATGTATTTAGATGGCGGTCTATCATCACCATCTAGGATTTATTATTTTTATTTTAATTTGTAAAATATGTATTAAAATAATTATTCAAAAAGAAGATGGATCTATAAGCTAGAAATGATTGGAGTTGTATTATTTCTATGTTTATAAATTTTTATGTTTTTGAATTATTGAAAATAAAATTAAAAACTACTTTCTACACTATTTTTGGAAAAATGTTGGTTTAGCATGGTCGATAGGCAAAACCTTCATGGTCAATAGGCCAATGGTTGCAAACCGGCAAGCCGATTTAAAAGTTCAATAGGTTAGCAATGGTGTAGAATAGTTTTTGAAAAAGGTGTGTTTTTTGGTGTAGTTTGTGATTTTCTTTTTGAAAAAATTTTGAGAAACATGAAATTTTATGATGACTAGAAAAATAAGCCTTTTGATCTATGTGAGATTGAAGAATAGATGACGGATGCTACATGAAGAATTATACAACAAGAAGATACAAGATGAAGAATCGATAATATGTTTTCGATTGATCTTTTGTAATCTTTATTTTCTTTTCTCTAGGATGGAATCATGATATTACGACTATTTATTATTTTTGCTTGTGGCTTTTCATGTTCCTTTGCTTGTCTATATTATGATATGATTTACCATGTATGTTGATAACATGCCATGTAGAATAAGGAATGCCGCTCATTAAAAATTGTTCATGCATGTTAACATAAAACCTTGACTTTGAAAATATTGAGTGGGAGAAGGTTTTTTAAGAGAGACCCTATGGCCTCTATCATTGGTCCATTGGTAGTACATGGTGGTTCTAACCCTTAGGAAGGGATTTTATCATGTACAGGGTTAGATCTCCAAAGGGATAATTTATTTAGCATGATTTATCATTATACACTCCTAGGTGGCGATTATAAATCATGGATAAAATGGTTGAAATGATGGTTATATACTCAAGATTAATTTTGTTATTAACCTCCCCTAAGAGCTCTGTTAATGAAATTGATGCCAAAGAAAACGATTATTAATATATGCTAGATTAGACAGATCTTGGATGGCATATAGTAATCGGAAAGGATCCATGTTCCTAATTGACTTTAGCAAGTCTCCCCTAGGCAGCTTGTTGAATTCTGAATTGGAAATTATCATTGTGAGGTTGTGATATTTTCAAGGTTCTGACACATAAACACAATTGTATGCTTACTTGTTTGCATTATCTTACTAAACTTATGGAATATTTGGTTATATTTGGTATATGAATCTTTATTGTAGATTAAAATCTCTAAAAATGCTTTATTATTGATAGTCGATAAGAACATGTTAATTGGTGATAATTACAATGATTAGAAACAGAACCTAAAAATTTTCCTATCCTTTGAGGATCTAAAATTTGTGCTAACCACTCCATGTCCTCTTGCACCTACTGGTAAATCCACTAATGAACAAATCCAAGCATATAATCGCTGGTAAGAAGCTGATGATCAGGCCCGCTACTATGTCATGGCTAATATGTATAATATGCTACAGGCTCAACATGAAGATTATGAGATTGCTCAGCAGATCTTAGATAATCTTGATGACATGTTTGGAGGCCAAGCCTTGACAAAGTGGCAAGATGCTCTTCGGAGACTCTTAAACTGCAAACAAAGATTGGGAACTCCTATGAAGGAGCATATGATGTTAGTCATAGGTTACCTCACTAAGGCTCAAACCTATGGAGTTGACATTAATGCTACGTGACAGATGACTATGGTCTTTGAGACTCTATCTAAGGAGTTCATCCCGCGTAGAGCTTCATATAACTTGAGTAATAGATAGGACATAACCTTGACTAAGCTGATAAAGCAGCTATAGGAGATTGAAAATCTGATCGGTAAGCTTCAGCTGGTGGTGAAACAAACTTGGTGATTGCATCTAGTTCCAATTCCAATTCTAGGAATGGAAAGCAGAGGGCCAAGAACAAAAAGTCTTTAGTCCTAGCGAAAGGCAAGGATAAGAAGAAAAATAAGAGGAACCAAAAGAAATAGTGTTTTTTTTTTTATGTGGGATGGTTGGGCACATAAAGAAGAATTGCAAGGGCTTCTTATCTAAAGGAAGTAGGTGTGAACTTTTGGTAATTGAGACTTGTTTAGTCAAAGAATCAAGTGACACTTGGATCATAGATTCTGGTATGACTAATCATGTATATGTTTCTCTATAGGGATTTAAGGAAATGAGAAGTTTTCTACATGACTAATTAAGTCCATTTGCATTCTTTTGTCCATAGCTGCTGCTCTCAACTACGAGATTTGGCAAATAGATGTCAAGACGGCCTTTCTGAATGGCTATCTTGATGAGTCCATATATATGATGTACCTAAAAGGGTTCAAAGTTAAGGGTTGAGAGCTTAAGATCTGTAAGCTTCTAAAGTCAATTTATAGACTTAAGCAGGCTTCACGTTCTTAGAACATAAGATTTGATCAGGTAATCAAGACTAATGGGTTTGTACAAAATGTAGACAAACCATGTGTTTACAAACACATTTAGGATGGCAAGGTGGTTTTTTTTTCTATTCTATGTAGATGACATTTTGCTAATTGGCAATGACGTTGGGGCAATGTCATTGATCAAATTATGGTTGACCAAGTAGTCTAACATGAAAGACTTAGGTGTAGCTAATTATGTTCTCAGTATCCAAATCTTTTCGGATAGGAAGAACAAAATGATAGCTTTACGTCAAGCTGCATACATGGATAAAAGTCTCGAGAAATATGCAATGTAGAATTTCAAGAAATGTGGGCAATCATCTAGGTCTATAATTACTCTTTCTAAAAAGACTCTCTAAAGTCTGATAAAGAAAGAGAATACATGAACAAGGTGCCTTATGCTTTGGTAATGGGTAGTCTCATATATGCGATGCTTTGCACATGACAAAATGTTTGTTATGCTGTCAAGATAGTAGGTCAATTTCAGTTGGATCTAGGTCTAAACTACTAGGTTATGGTCAAAAATATTTTCAAGTACCTGAGAAGGACTAGAGGTTATATGCTGGTGTATTTAGGTGAGGATCTAGAACCTCTAGGATAAACTGATTTGGATTTCCATCTTGTCTGGATTTGAGAATATCGACTTCTGATTCTATGTTTACTCTAGGTGGAGGCGCCATTATTTAGAGAAGTATCAAGCAAGATAACACTTTGGATTCAATGATGGAGGCTGAGTATATGGCAGCTAGTGATGCTTCGAAAGAAGCAGTGTGGTTCTACAAGTTCCTTGGGGATCTTGAGGTAGTTCTTGGTATGGATAAGGCAATATCGCTGTATTGTGATAACATTGTAGCAATAGCTATTTCTAAGGATCTAAGATTTCATAAGAAGAGTATGCATATTCATCAGAAGTATCTTACGATAAACGACATCATGGTGAATAGAAATACAGAAGTGTGTTTGATCGTGTTTGAGGACATTATGCCTATTGGGGCTATGGGGATACATAACATATCACATTTACTCACTTAGTGTAAGTGGGAGATTGTTAGACATGGTGCCCTAAGGATTAAATGTTGTAATATGTTTTTGGAGATAATTTATCAATAAAAAGTTTATGTATTATTTATATAACAAATGTTGTCCTCTTGGTGTTCATTTCTATTGAATGTATAATAAGCAAACAAAATTTTGAGACTGTCGGTCTAAACCTTTAAGAATCCTGCATATGATGGACAGATTATACGGAAGACATGATCTTAAAAATGATAGTCTAAATCATAAGATCCATAATTGAGGGAATAAAGTTGGGTACTTTATTCATGCTAAGATTGTTATGTTGTTTACGTCCTCAAAGGGAGATGGCTTGTCTTGGTCATCGAAGTAGGACTCCACGAGTAGAAACAGTGGTGCATTGTCATAGGTGACGAAAAATTGGATCAAGACAAAAAATTGAATTGAGTTCGTTAGTAATATTATTTCTTTGAATTAATTGATTTTTGACAATCATATGTGTTATGTCTTCATCTTGAAATGACTAATGGGCCTGTGTTCTTGAATTATATCTTTTGATATACCAAAGGATGACATTTTGACTTAATAATGGTACGCATGCTGGCACATTGAAGACATGACTCTTGAATGATGTAGGCTCGTTATTCATAAATATGGAATCCATAGCTCTTTTGTAAAGTTAATGATATTCTCTTATATGTATTATCTTGTATTAAAAGACTAGAGTGCATAACCATTTGGTTACATAGGTGTAAGAAAATTGTATACTATCTATGGATAGTAAGTGTTCCAATGGTGTGATAATGGAACGTAAGATAAAAATAATCGAAAAGATAAAACAGAATTTATACTTAAGCCGATCATGAATATCCTATAGGGTTGTAACACATTATGATATGTCATGAATGGTTAGCTTATTGGAGTTTTGTAATTTTATATAGTTTGAAAGTGCAGCTTTAAGCTTTTAGTGGAGTAGCGTTAGAGTTGATAATTATAAAATATGTATTTGGGATATTGTATTTTATAATTTTAGGAGCTTGATCTATAAATGTCCATCGGGTTGCCTTTGCTAGCTCATAATAAATCCTGTAATGATAAAGCATGTTTTTTCTACATATTGGTGACTTATGTTAAATTATTAGATTGGCTGAAATTTAATAAGACTGGATTTAATAATTCATGCTAGTTTATTGATTATTTGGGTAATATTTTATTTACTATAGGATTATCTATATATATGGCTGTTTTAATCAGATAACTTCTTTATTGGGTTATTTGAATTAAAACTGAGGCTCTTTCTAAGATTTTTGGGTGAAAATAAGATATTCTAAGGATTCTACATTGTCACATGGTTGGCAAGCCGGTGGGAAACTTTGGCTTGTCGATGAAGTGAGTTCAGCAGAATGATCTTTCAAATTGTCATGCCAAACATGCAATAATCAGTATACACATTTTTGGCACATTTTCATTAGAAGTTAATCCAAACTCAAATTTTGAGGCCTAATATGATACGGTTTAGCCCCAAATTTGACTACTATAAATAAGGGGTGAGTTTTTTTTTTTGTTATTTAGATCATTTGACAAACATAGAATGAGTCCTTTAGTAAGAGAAACTCTAAAACCCCTTGAGAGCTTTTGTTCAACATCAAAAACCTTAGCTCTAGGTTTTCTCAGGTGGTTGGAGGCAGAATCATTGAAGGAAAAGCTGTACGATGTGTGACTACCCGTACTCCTATTGTGGAAAGAGAATATCAAAGAAGACTAGTTGGTTGAGACTCTTCTTAAAGGTTCTTTTCTTCTCGGATTACTGCTGCTTTTGGTTTACAAAAAAGGTTAGCATTTTATGTATTTATCATGTCAAACTTGTGTTTTGAAAAAATACTTTGATTTAAAATTTTTAAAATTCCACTATGTACTGTTTCCATCACCATTTTATGCCACATGGGGGAGATTCAATGGCATGGTTGAGAGATTTTCCAATCACAATCTTTTATATTAGTCTCATACTTTCTTTTTCTACATTGGATTGGATGAGGAAACAAGAAGTTAGGTGGATAATAGAGCTTTGGCAACCGATGGTCACTTTTTAAATAGAAGCCACGAAAATGCAATGTTATAGTTAAATGTTATGGCAGATTTTGACTATCACTGGCATTGAGATCCTTTACTGTAGGGTTAGAGTCACCAATACCCTCCATATATCCATCTTCATAATTTTACAAATCAACCATTTAGGCATCAAGAAGAGAAGTAGTCAAGACTTGAAGAAGCATTGACTTAAGTGGAGAATACGTTCAATCAATTTATGGATAGGACCATTACATTAGAAGTTCATACCAAATCTAGGCAGTATCTTGATGAACAAAAAGAGCATCTTATGTAAACAATTCCAGAGAGTTGTATAAAGCAAGAAGTGGAACTTTTGAATTCTCACTTTGACAATCAAATGGTGAACGAGAAGGTATGGCTTGATGTAGATGCCTTAAATATTTAAGATTGAAAGAGTACTTTAAATTCTAAGAAAGTTTCATGGGAATTTAAGCCTCTAGAGGAAATAAAGCCATGAGATGAGGAAAAAGATTTGAAGTTGTTTTAGCTCAAATGTTTGCTAAGTTGGGCGCTGGCTCGGTCAACAACGATCTACAATTGCTAAATCAAGAGAAGTCCATCCATAACCATGAGTTCTATGAAGACCAAATCACAAGCATGGTAATAAATAGCCAAGGGGAGAGTAAGGAGGAAATATAAGGGTTATTAAAGGAATTCCTACATGAAGCCAAGCCACAAGAATCATTGGAGAATGAAGAAACAAATGTGACCATTGATTTGAGGTCGATGGTGGTACTAACACATACATTACCAATGGATCCATGGTTCTCTTTGACACCACCTTTACCAACATCCTCTGCAAGCAAATGATAAAAATGGAGATCTTTTCCTAAGCTTGTCGTTCAAAGCCATGTGTTGTTGGTGCAACTTGCTACAACCATTCAAATCTTGACAAGCTTAAGGGCATCTATGATCAAGACCCACATGTGCTATTGTATGACACTAAATATAGGCAAAAGCCGCTCTTTGATGAGCACTTCTCTAAAAGTCAAGTCGATGTTTATAAATCAAGCGCTTATTGGGAGGCAACCCAAGTTACCTAACTCTATTTTTGATATTTTTTAGTTAATTTATTTTTTAAGTTTTGTTTTGTTTTTTTTTTATCCTTGGTTAGGTCATTGAGCAAGTTTGGGGTTCGACCTACAAAACATTCATATCTTTTTCGACAATCTTGGAATGGAAGCTACGCTCATAAAAAAAGAGCCACCAACACCATCGGTAGTTTAAGGAAGTTCTCTTTACCCTCATTGTTTTTTATTTTTCTTAACATTGAAGAAAATGTTAATTTTAAGTTTGAGGAAGGGAGCTTAGTTTTTTTTTTTGTTCTTAGGTTTTTTAGATTTGTTAGGAGTTTTTCTTAACGCTTTGTTTTTTAAGGATTTTAAATAAAATTTTAAAAAATTAAAAAATGGTTTTTGTTTTTTGTTTTTGAGTGATGATACAGTTTGATGATCAAAAGCCTATGATAAAGATTTGATTGAAATTGAATATGGTTCTTAGAAAAATGCTAAAAATTGTCCTTGTTTGTGTGCTTGACGATTGAATTGGTTTTATTTCACTTACTGATTCTTTGGACACTTGATGCTCTTAGTCTCTATCAATTGATTGTTTGCTTATTTAGAGAAGGCTTGTACATATTAGTTCTTTTCAACAAAATCTTTGCTAACCCTAGAATCTATTTGATTACCTCTCGAGGTGAAATCCTAGAGAACATACCACTAAGGAGATGATTTGAGCCATCTTTAAACTGTTTAAGCTTTCTAATATTACCCTTTCATCATTACATCTTGTTGGAAATATAATATGTAGTGAAATTTTAAAATTTTTTATATTAGAGTATTTTTCAAAACATAAGTTTGACATGCTATATGCATTAATTAACTAGATCTTACTAACCTTTATATGTTGAAGAACTCCCGCAATTCTTGAAGAGAAATAACGTTCCAAAAGAGTCTCAACCAACCGGCCTTCTTTGCTATTCTCTATCCAAAATTGAAGTGAGTGTGGGCTCACATGTTCACCTCTTCCACCAGACGACTCTCATTCCAACCATTTGAGAGAACCCAAAGCTAGTGTTCGTGATTTGTGAACAAGAGCTCTCAGGGAGTTTAAGAATCTCACCAGCATCGTTTCACTCTTAATCTCTCAATTGATCTTAATAATAATGAGACTCACTCCCTTTTTATAGAGGTTGGGCCCAGGAGTCACTCCTTATCAGATAATGCCTCAAAATTTGAATCAGAATCAAATTCGAATCAATATCTAATAAAATCTACGTGAAAATGCGTGATCTTTTTATCGCGCGATCAGCATACCGATCTGTCTAACCAGCATGCCGAACTTATCCCATTGGTAGGCTGAACCTGAGATAAAAATCCCAATGAATCTTTTATTTTCCACCTGAGATTCTATAGGATAAAGTCTTAGTTTTAATTCAAATAACCCAATAGAGAAGTTATCTAATTAAAACAACTTTATTTAGATAATCTCTAGGAAAAAAAATGAATTCCTGATAATTCTACAAGTGTATCTTGATTCAATTTATTCAAAATTAAATATACTGATAAACAGACAAGAATTATCCGATTCCAATAATTCAACAAGTTTATCTTGAATTAATTTTATCACAAAAAATAATTCAATCGATAAACAAACATGAATTATCTGATTTTACCGAATTTGAGCCAATCTGATAAATCTGACATAAGTCACAAATTATTGAAAAAGCACGCCGTATTGTTATAGGATTTTTGTGAGCTAGCAAAGGGGACCTGATGGACCTATATAGTTCAAGCTCTCGATAATTATGAAACCCAATATCCCAGATATAAATTTCATAATTATAAACTCCAACGCTACTCCACTAAAAGCTTGGAGTTGTACTCTCGAACTATATAGAGTTACGAAGCCCGTTTAGCTAAGTCTCCATGATATATTATAGTGTATAGTATCCCCATAGAATTATCCATAATCGGCTTAAGGACAAGTTCTATCTTACTTTCCCGATTACTTTTATCTTACGTTTCATTTTCTCACCATCAGAAAACTTACCATCCAAAGACAGTATACCATTCATTTACACCTATGTATCCAAATGATTGAGCACTCCAGTTTTTCAATTACAAGATAACACATATAAGAGGATATCACTACTCCTAAAGAGGAGTTATGGATTCCATATCTATGAATAACAGGTCTACGCTATCAAGAGTCATGCCTCCAACGTACCGGCATGCGTACCACTATTAAAATGTAGGTGTCACCCTTTGGTCATCAAAAGACATAAGTCAAGACAACAGGCCCACTATTCATCTCAGGATTAAGATAAAATACAAATGATTGTCTAAAGTGAATCGATTTGTCAAGACAGAATTATTAATCCAAATCAATTCGCTTTATGTCCCAATCCAACACATTGTCACCTATGACAACGTGCCAATGTTTCTATTCATAGAATCCACCTTCGATGGCCAAGACAAACCATCTTCCAATAGGGATATAGACAACATAACAATCTTTACATAAATAAAGCACCCAACTTTATTCCCTCGATTACGAATCTTATGATTTAGACTGTCATCTTAAGAATCGTGTCTTTCGCATGATTTGTCCATCATATGCTCAATTCTAAAAGGTTTAGAACGACAGTCTCAAACTATAATTTGCTTAACATATATTTAACAAATTTGAATGTAAAGAGACAAAATTTGGTATATGAATAATAAATAAATTCTTTATTGATAAAAATGTCTCCAAAAACTTATTACCTTGTTACTCCTTAGGGCATACATGTCTAACAATCTCCCACTAGCACTAAGTGAGTAAATATGACAAATCTCGCATCCCCACAGCTTCCACATGCCTCTCAAAGACTCTCTAGTAAGTGTCTTTGTGAATGGATAAGCTAAATTGTCCTCTAATGCGATTTTGCACACTGTGACATGCCCACCTTAATTAAGTCCTTTATCACATGATACTTTCGATCAATATGTTTACTCTTCTTGTGAAATCTTGGCTCCTTAGCATTAGCTACCGTCACACTATTATCACAGTACAATGATACCACCTTATCCATACCAAAAACTACCTTAAGATCCCCAAGGAACTTATGAAGCCACACTACTTCTTTCGAAGCATCACTAGCTGCCACATACTCGGCCTCCATCGTTGAATCCGAAGTATAATCTTGCTTCACACTTCTCCAACTGATGGCACCACCTCCTAGAGTAAACACAAAACCCAAAGTTGATCTCCTAGAATCTAGACAAGATTAAAAATCTAAGTCAATATATCCTAGAGGAGTTAAGTCTTCATCCGAATACATAAGTATATACCCTCGAGTCCTTCTTAGATACTTGAAAATATGCTTTACTGCAACCCAGTGGTTCGGTCTAGGATCTTCCTGAAATCGACTTACTATCCCGATCGCATAACAAATATCTAGTCATGTGCAAAGCATAGCATACATAAGAGTACCCACTACCGAAGCATAAGGCACCTTCGTTATGTATTCTCTTTCTTCATCAGACTTTGGAGAGTCTTTCTTAGAAAGAGTAATTCTAGACCTAGATGGTTGCCCACCTTTCTTGGAATCCTGCATTGCAAACCTCCTGAGAATCTTATCTATGTAGTCGGCCTGGGACAAAGCTATCATTTTGTTATTCCTATCCTAAAAGATCTGGATATCGAAAACAAAATTAGCCTCACCCAAGTCTTTTATGTCAAACTGCATGGTCAACCATAATTTGACCGATGACAATGCCCCAATGTCATTGCCAATTAACAGAATGTCATCTATATAGAGTAGTGAAAAAACCACCTTCCTATCCTTAATGTGTTGTAAACACATGGCTTATCCACATTTTGTGAGAACCCGTAAGTCTTGATCACTTGATCAAATCTTATGTTCCAAGAACGGGAAGCCTGCTTAAGTCCATAAATTGACTTTAGTAGCTTACAAACCTACCCTCTTGACCCTTGACCTTGAACCCATCTGGTTGTTCCATATAAAAGGACTCATCAAAATATCCATTTAGAAAAGCCATCTTGACATCCATCTGCCAAATCTCGTAGTCGAGAGTGGCAACTATGGACAAGAGAATCCGGATGGACTTAAGCATGGCTACAGGTGAAAAGGTTTCCTCGTAATCAATTTCTTCTATTTGCATATAACCCTTAGCTACCAGTCTAGCCTTAAAGGTTTTGACCTTTCCGTCCACTCCTCTTCTCCTCTTGTAGATCCACTTACACCCTATGGGTTTTACCCCTTTGGGAAGATCCATAAGCTCCTAGGCCCGATTAGTCTCCATAGACTTCATCTCTATGTTCATGGTCTTTGTCCAGAGTTTCGAATCAACATCCTCCATAGCCTCTATGTAAGTATAAGGATCATTGTCATGTTCATGCAGTTCAGCCAAGAAGGCCTCACCATTGAACATATACCTTTCGGGTTGATGACCGATCCTCCCACTACCGAAGCCCCTTAGGTTGTTATTCAGGTTCATTTGGTTTTTCTACACTAATCGAAACGGTTTCATTCAGAACCTCTGAAGTGATTGGATCACTCCTTAACTCCTCAAGCACCACTTTGCTTTGAGGCTTAAAGTCGTCCATATAACTCTCCTCAAGGAAAGTTGCATTAGTTAAACCTATGACTTTATTTTTCTTTGTGTTATAGAAATAACCCCCTTTAGTTCCTTTTGGATATCCTACAAACACCCAAACTTCCGAACGTGCTTCTAACTTATTCGCATCCTTAAATAGGACATGAGTTGGACATCCCCATATACAAGTATGGTTTAAGGATGTTGTAACACCCGAGCAAATTCAATACATTAAAAATGTAATAAATTAAGGATTATGTAAGACGAAAATACAGTTTAAAGTGAAAAATACTACATAATAATATGAAAAATTATACCATATTAGAATAATGCAATGTAAGAAAATACACTGATAAAGTTATGCAATATAAAAATTACACTACAAAAGTAACGCAATGTAGGAATTAGACTGTTTAAGGTTAAGCAGTACAAAAATTAGACTGTTTAAGTTAAAGCAGTATAGGAATAATACTGTTTGGAGAATATGGATGAATAAGGAATGTTGTAGCAGTATAGAAAATATACTTACAGTATAAGAAAAATACTGTCAGTATAAATTTAGACCATATAAAGTTAGATAATATAGGAATTACATCATGTGAGGGATGAAAATAAGTATGGGAGGTTATGGGATCTCATGAACTGTATGAAAAAGAATACCAACAGTATAAAAAAATACTGTCAGTATAAACTTGGACTGCGTAAAAGGTTTGGTGGACACTCAATGGATTTTGATTGGGCCACCACACCATGAAATGTGGCCCAATCACCTAAAGTCACCCAAGGGAACCTACTTGATTACCATGAGTCAAATGGTGACTCACCACCTTTTAATAAAAAAAAGTGAAAAAGAAAAAGGAAAAGTTGAATGATTTCATAATATAAGATACCACAATTTGGTCTCCACGGTGCAAGGCAAGAAAAAAAAAAGAGAAGAACATGACAAGGAAGAAAGAAAGAAAGAAAGGAAAGGAAAGAAAGAAAGAAAGAAAGAAAGGAAAAAAAAGAAAAAAAGAAGAAAATGCTCCATATTCACCCAAGAAAAACCGTCCCTTCCATGATCACTTTCTCCCTCAAGTTTTGGTGAAATTCAAGCCTCTAAATCAAGTTTAAGGCAAGCCCTAATGTTTTAGTGCAAAGTTTTGCCACTTTGGAGGTAAATTTCTAAACTTTTTCTATTGGTTTTAGTGATTTTTATTCAAAGTTATGGATGGGTTTTTGATAGAATTTTGTCATGGTTTATGACAAAGGAATCATAGCAAGTTTAATTGCACAATTGGAAGATCAAAAAGATTGACAAAGTTTAGGTAAATTCTAAACTTTGTACTTGAAAAGTTTATTTTTTTTTATTGTATACAAAGTGTTTGATGAAATATTTAAGCCATGGCATGTAATATGGACATTATGGCATGGTAGGTTTATGTTATATGTTGATAGTGATGATGATGGAAAGAAGAAAGTAAGGGTTTTGGTGAAACTTCAAAAGGGACTAAATTGCAAAGAAAAAATGAATTCTTGACAGATTTGAAAATCAGCCAAAAAGTCTCCCTAAATGATGGAATTTCAAGAAAGCTAAAACACGAAAGTTGTAGAACTTATCAAAACTATTAGGATAGCATGGACAATTTTCTAAAATTCTACTCAGTTTAGGAGTTATGAATTTTACGAAATTTTAGGCACAAAATTTCAAGAAATGGAAACGTTATGAAATGTTTAGAATTTAATCAAGGAGCTTTTTTAAGTTTTATTCCTTGTAAACAACTGAACGTTATGCTATAAAGTGCTCGTTTTTGGTTTCAGGGGCAAAAATGTAAATATCTTTGTATTTCAAGCCAAAATCGTAATATTGTGTGAAAACTGGGCTTTCACTAGGGAACTTGGTTTCCTATACTACTGTAGGCAATAAGTAATTATGGATGCTAAGTTTTAAAGAATTTAAAGTTTAGGCAAGGAAAGAATGAAAGAAAAAGAGATTAAGGGCAAAATGGTCATTTTATAAAAAGGGCCAAAACAGACCCAAAACGCTCGAAATTAGAAAAACACTTCTTCATGGAAATTTTTTTGTAACATGTAAGAAATGGAACGGTAAAATTAAGCAATGAATTTTATAAAGTTACGAAATTGATGAAAAACCTGTTAGGGGTAAAATCATCCTTTTTAAGAAAATAGCTAAAACGGAGTTGAACACTCCAAACTAGCAAAACATTCTTAGACAAAAAATGTTCCGTAATATGTTAAGTAATGAAACCGTCATGTGGGACGGGAGATTTAATAAGAGATGTTCTAGTAAAACAAATGAAACTTAGTAGGTTATAAAGTTAAGTAAAGAAGGAGGTAACTTGATAGGTTACAAAGCTAAGCAGAAAGAATGGTAACCTATGGTTATATAATTGAGCAAAGGGAAAGGTTACCGGGTAGGTTACAAAATTAAGTAAAGAAAAGGATAAACCAATAGTATACCAAGTTATGAAAAAAAGGGGAATGAATGCTTAATGTTTAAGTTATGTTATCAATCGAGTAGATTGGCAATAAAAGTTAACTAATTACTCAAGTGTTGTATGATCAAGACACGAAGGCCAACTAATGAAAGGAAAAGAAATGAAAGGGAAGGTTAGAGCTAGAACTAGGTAAGTTCAAATCTTACCTACAACATGAAGTAAATGATTTACAAATACTTATGTATATGTTTGTAAATGTGTTTGCAAGTGGTATGCAAGTTGATTTAAAAGCATGTTTGCATTTGTTATGCAAAAGGTTTTAAATTTAAATCATGATTTGCAACGTATTTTTAAAGCATAATTGCATATAATATGCATAAACTTTTTGAAGATCAAGTAAAAGTTTACAATGTAATTGCAATAATTATGTTTAAAGTATGTTTTGCATTTTATTAATGCATAATGTTTACAGTATAAGTTATAATTTTTATGTTGCATTTGTTATGCAATAAGTTTTAGAGTACAAGTTATGATTTGCAAAATATTTTTACGTTTTATGTTGCATTTGTTATGCAATAGGTTTTAAAGTATAAGATATAATTTACAAAGGTGTTTGCATATGATGTGTTAGCATTTGTTATGCTCATTAACGTTAAAAAGAAGGTAAAGCACAGATGATAAAAGAAAGTGTCGTACTAGCCTCCTTGTTGTGAGGTACTGAAAGTAAAATTAAAGTTTGACCTCCTAGATGTGATATACATGACCTCGGTGTTTGATAGTCTCAAGTCTTCTACAAAGGAAGCATCATGCTTATGATCTCATGATCAATGATATTGGTACGAACACTAAAGTAAGATAAAGAAGTTAAGGAACAAAGGATAGAAAGTTAAAGTAAGATAAGAAAATTTAAGGAACAAAGGTAGAAAGTTAAAGTAAGAAAAGAATGTTCATAAAATGCTCATAATTGAAGTTCATAATTGAGCATAATTGGAATCATGCATTATGAATTTGCTTGTATTCCTTAGTGTAAAGTATTTACATTAAAAGCTTATGAAAAACAGTCTAAGGAATGTTTTATGTTAAGTGTTTACAAGAAAAGGTTTATAAATGACATTTTATGAAAAGCATTTTGAGGATTGCTGCATGTTAAATGTTTTATGAAAAGTGTTTATGAAACACGCTTTAGAAATGTTTTATGAAAAATATTTATGAAAAACGTTTCTAAAAATGTTTATAAAAAATGTTAAAAGAGGAAGGATTTTATGAGAAAAGTTTTTAAAGTATGTTTAAATGATTTGTGGGATTATATTAGAACTTACTGAGCAAAAGCTTATTAAAAGTTTCTTCATCTGTAGGTAGTTCTATGGGCGACCAGTAGGACCTGTTAGAAGAGCTACGTGCAGCAGAGGACAGATGCAAGGATTTAGGTATGGATACCACCACAGTTTGCTTTCGTTACACAAAGAAAAGGTTTTCCACTATTTAATATAGTATTTGCAAAGTATTAAGAAAATCACAGTTTTAAGAAATGTTTTTAAAGTTTTACGATATATTTACGAAATGTTTTATTTTCTTATAAAGTTAAGTTTTGATAAATGATTTAGTAAATGTTTCTTAATAAGTTTTAAGAAACGATTTGAAATGGTTTTTAAGGCAAGTGTTGAGCAAGGTCTCAACTTAAATTGCGACAGAAGTCGTAATAATTTTTAAGAATGTTTTAAAGGATGTTTAAAAAGAAAAAAAAATTATTTTAGTATTTTTCTTACTAAGTAAGTAAGATTACTTTTTACAAAATGAAGTTTAAGAAAGTCAAGTGACGACCTCGAAAAGGTGGGGTGTCATAAATGTCTTCTTGCCCATCCACAACTCGTGAGGAGTTTTATGGACCGATTTTGAAGGCATATTATTCAAAAGATAACATACGGTTTGTAGTGCATATCCCTAAAAGGATCAAGGCAATGATGAATAACTCATCATGGACCTGACCATGTCCAATAAAGTTCTATTTCTTCTCTCTACTATGCTATTCTACTACGGAGTGCCCGATGTAGTCAAATACGATAAAATCCCATTCTCTAATAATAAGTGTCCTAAGAACTCATCAGAAAGGTATTCTCCACCTCGATTAGATCAAAATGCCTTTATGAGTATACCCAATTGTTTTTCCACTTCAGCCCAAAACTCCTTGAACTTGTCATAAGTTTCACTTTTATGGTGCATCAAGTACACATACCCATACCTTGAGTAATCGTCAATAAAAGTGATGAAGTACTTATACCCTCCTCATGCCTGGATGTTCAGCAGTCCACAAACATCACTATGCACAAGTTCTAGAACCCCTTTGGCCCTATTATCCTTAGACCTGAATGGTCTTTGGTCATTTTATGCTTTAAACAAGATTCACATTGAGGTATAGATTCCACCTTTAAGTGACTTAAAGGTCCATCCCTTACCAACCTTTGAATCCTATTCAGGTTAATATGATCAAGGCACAAATGCCAAAGATAAGTCTTATTAGAGTGAGAAGTTTTAAGTCTTT
>CAMOHE010025013.1:0-22302 GCA_946598075.1 Artocarpus hirsutus
TCACATCTTTATTAGGTTTTGTCACTTTAATATATTTTTTCATTTTCTATAAGATTTCAATCAAATTTGACATTCATAAACATACTGTTAGAGCCATTTTTTTTTTAGCTTCTTATAATTTCTATTTGCTTTATTCCTGATTTCCTAGACACACTTGAAGACGTACATCTTCAGCCATAGATCATGTCCCCTTTTGTCCTTCAAGTTACTCGACCAATTCTATCTACTATTACTCTGAAAATTCATTTCTCATTCTTTCATTTCACTCGGATGATTTCTTTTATATACGATTCTAGCAAGGCAGAACTCAATAGAGTCCATCAACACATTCTTATGTACTCGAATCTCTGACTTATTAGTTGATGAAATCTCCAAGTAAGGCCTTTTTGTAACCCTATTTTCACTATTGCTGGTTTCACGCAAACATAAATAACTGTAAAAAGATATAGAAAATAATATATAATATTAAGCAATGGGGTGGTTTTTTTTATACCTTAGGCGTTACCAAAGGGCTCTCAAAATGTAGATAAGAATGTTTGATGAAGGCTTTACAGAGGGTCCCCGGACGAGAAGCACGTCACCCTAGTCACACCTAATATGCTAATTGCAGAGGTACACGATGGCATGATTAATCTGGTTAAAAAAAGTGTTCATATTTACTAGATAACTTAGCATTCTTCTACAATACTTCATAACTGTTAGGTGCCGCACTTAGTGGACATGGAAAGAAATAACTTTATGGTCCGACAAATTTGACATAATAGCAAAGTATTCAATAACTCAATAGTATCGTTCACACGCCAATTGGAACTCAAAGCGTGCAAAGCTTTTGGAGGGTTGTTTCAGAGATATTATGGCCCAGTTGTTTCGTTTTTGTTTTTGAGTAGCGACATACAAACGAAGTTTGACTTTTCATCGCGTTTATATTCATCATCATTTGGAGAAGCATTGCCTTTCTCCAAGGTGCCTTGTTTTAATCACACGTTAAAGAAGTATAGTTAAAACCGAAACGATTAAACTTAAAACTATATTATATAAAAGTTTTATATAATAGTTTATTTTTTTATCGTTATAATATGTGAAAGTTTTATATTACAATAATTACAAGTTTTGGTTAGAACTGATTTTATTAAATTTTTTTTTTGTTAGTAGCAAAATTCAGAATTAAGCATATTTCAGAACATAGCTAATTCTTTTTTATACTGATGAGAAGACTTTTAGTTCCGGACCAAACCTCACAAGAGAGAAGGCAAAAGTGAACTAGTTATAATATGCACTAGTTGTGTCCAGTATTTCTCTTACTCATTTTTCATTTTGATTTTATTTTAGTTTGGTTTTATTATATCTGAATCTAACTGTTTCTTTACTGGTGTCCACTTTGAGCGTTTCATTTTAGGGCCCCTCTGCGTTCGATTTGTGCCAAACAATCATTGAACTTTTTGAAATCGAAACGTGTTCAATGATTGCAATGCATTTTTTGCATTGATAATATTTTAACTTTTTTAATTGGTGATATTTTAATCTATTTTTTAATTTTAACAAATCAACCCTTCAAATTTTAAAACTCTTGACAATTAATAGACTTTTATTAAAATCCGTTAAAACTCTTACAGAAAATACATATGGATGCCATGTAAGGATAACAAGATTGAAATTACTAAATTATCCCTATTCATCCCTTACCGTCCTAATTTTCAAGTTCCAACAAAAAAAAGAAAAAGAAAAAGAAAAAGAAATAACCTTCCACGATCAATCCCAAAAGCTCTATTGGCCGGTCAAAGTTCTATTCAATGAGCATAAAATTGATTCCTAGTGAATAAAAGGAAAAACGAAAGATGCTAACAGTTGCAACCAGACCAAACAACACATGTTTGCTAATTTAATTTACAAACTCAAGTTCAAGCACAAATTTTTAAAACTTATTGAAAGAGATAGAAAAGGATAGAGAATTAAAGATCCTAAATTAACGTTAATAATAGAAGATATAAAATTAATTGGAGAAAGAACTTGAAAAAAAAAAAAAAGAGTGCTGGAAGGGAAGATCTGCACAGGGCCATTGTCGAGCATATTAAGCTGAGTTTTAATTCTTTCCATGAAATCTATGTTTTCTTGAATGGACCTTGTCAGCTCGAGCTCTCCGCCGCACGTCATTGAGCCCCCCGATACCACCGCTTCAGAAAACGTCATGACCCACGCCCCTGATCCGGCACTGCCGCAGATCGTCGCCGCCCAACCTCATCCAAAATCTCCCTCCCCGTCTGGTCCTCTCTCTATATACCCCCACTGGCCCAGATTGAATATTATCCTTACTGGCCCAACTTTTTTTTTTTCACTTTTTTGAGAAATAAGTACGTAAGATTTTGTGGTTGTGGACAAAAAAAGATGGACTTGAGCATAGTCACACACAAGGACATCCTCAGAGAAGAAGGTGACGAAGAAAAAGAGGAATATTGGAATATCCATTTTTTTTTTTTATGCCTTAAATGGAATGGATAGTCTTTTTCAAAAAAAAAAAAAAAGAGAGAGAGGAAGAGATAGTAAAAATACCATTATACCCTTAAAAAAATGGTCACATGATACATACATGTATGATTCCGCGAGATTTTTAACAAATTTAACAAAACTCCATTTATTACTAAGAGATTAAGAATTGAGGGACTGATTTGTCAAAATAAGAAAAAAAAAATCAAAATGTTACCCGGTAAAGAGTTGAAATACTACCTATGTAAATTACCCAATTGTTTCTTTACTGGGGTCCACTTTTTGCTTTTCATTTTAGAGGCCCTCTGCGTTGGATTTGTACCAAACAATCATTGAACTTTTTGACAATCAAAACCTCCTCAATGATTGCAATTAAAGAGGGATGGATATAAAAAATAAGTGGGATATAAATTATAGGAGAATTATTTAATAGGAAATTTAAAAAAACCTTTTAGTAAGACAACTTTTTAAATATCAAATTTTTATCAAATTTTGTTAAACAATCATACTTTTTTTTAGTTAATTTGATTATGATATAATTTGACATTTAAAAACTATGACCTATCAATATTTTTTTTTTCATACCTAGATTGATGGGGTTCTCCACTAGTTTGATGAAAAATTTCAATAGAAACTATGATGCATCTCTAAAATTTAGGATACAACGTAATACGCAAATCTTAGCCATTAGAGCCAAAGAAAGAAAGGTTATCAGCTAAAATTTTTTTAGCGATTTAAATTTCTTGTTTCATCATGCAATGATCAAAACTGAGCTCCATAATATCTAAAAAATATAAAATCCAAATACTTTTTCATACAACATAAAAGTAGAAATTCTTTTTACATATTGAAAGGGATCATATTACAAAAAGCTTTAAAGGGTTTCCTTTGTTGGAGTCCTCGCTTAAATGATAAGAGCCATTAACACATAAAACTTTCCATTTTCATTATGGGGTATTACGCCTTTACAGTCCGTTTTTTAGTATTGCGTTTTCCAACAAATTAACAATCATTGGACTTTTGAACTTTCAAAATAATTTGAGAAATACAAATCCAAGAATAATGGACGGTTTAAGATTAGACAATCTTCAGCCAAATGAAAATGTGAGAAATCTAGTAATCTACAATGGGAATCTCGGAAAATGGTCATGAATTTGTTTCCAACACAAGCAAAATTCATGATAACAAAAATTCAATGAAACGCTGAACTACAAGATAAAGCCTCCTTAGCAATAGGCTTTGAAAATCATGCTTTTTTTAAGGAGTTTGAAAAATGTGGTTAGAATTAAACTTTTGAATTTAAAACTATATGTAGCATATGAAAGCTTTACATTGTAGCTCATTTTTTCTAATCACTGTTGAAAGATATGTTTTTAGCAATTTTGAATTTTTAATTAAAGTTTATTTAATTAAAATTATTAACGCACAAAATAAACAAAGGAATACAGCAAATTTTATTGTGGTTTGGTTATAAAAACTACGTCAACTGGGCCATGCCCAGATATTGAACAATCCACGAAGGAAACCTATTTACAAGTACCAATTGGACTTATTCAATGTAAGACTTCCTCTTAGCAATTGATACCTATCTTCTTGTACTTTTTATGGCCTTGTTCAGCGAGTTCAACTCGTTTTAACTCTGTTTTAGAAGATTCTCGTTTATAGCAGAATGTTTTCTTCTAAAAACAACAAATTCCTCTCCTGAAGAACGATGTATTTTCTCTTGAAAATACTTGGACGAAAACTTACTGCATTTATGCTTGTTTGCCCTCTGAAAACTCTATGGAAAAGGCTCAGACCTGTCCTTTTTTAATAGGCAATGAAAACTTATTCAAAATTCAAATAATCGTAGGAATCGGTTGCGACCGATTTGAACTTGAACTTCAAAACTAATATGATTTGCCTTTGAAACTTGTGATTTCTCTTCTAAATCAAATATTCTTCATTTAAAATCACTAAATCGTATCAAAGACTCGTCTTTTATAAGTGAGAGATAAAATTCTTCTTTATTTGAAATTTCCAAATCTTTTTTATATCAAACTTGCTTCCCAAGTTATGATAGATTTAGAATCTGATTTTGAATTTGAAATATGCTTAGAATCCTTTAAAGACGTTGGCATTATCTCTGCAATCTTCTTAAGATAAAATCTTCACAACTTTGATTTCTTCATGTGATAAGATCTTCAAGGCTTAGATCACATGTTGACTTTAACTTCAAGATATTGATATCTTCCACATTTAAACATCACGTATTATCTATTTTATTTCTTTTTTCTATTTTTCAATTTACAAAGCTAATATGCCAATACAAATTCAATTGTTTGCCTAGTTAGCAAGGACCATAGACGTCAGGTGGCTTTTTCCCATAGCACCCACATTCAGAAGCTTGGCTGAAGACTTATAATTCAAATGACTAAGTTTTTGATGCCAAATCTCTATTTCATCTAAGTTAATATTGTGACAGATGTCTGAATGAGTCAAAATATAACAATTGCTAGATGATCTAGATCCTTGCAAAACACAATTATTTTTATCATCAAGAACATGACAATTATTTTTAGTGAATTTCACAAAAAGATTTTGGTCACATAATTGACTAATGCTTGTTAAATTGGCCTTGAGTCCTTCAACATGTAAGATATTCTTTAGTCTAAGAAATCCTTCAAGATTAAGTATCCCTTGTCAAGAACATGTCGTGTCACACTATCACCAAAGGTTACGTAATCATGCGAGCAACTTTGGTAGTTAGACAGAATTCTTTGATCACTTGTCTTATGCCTAGAGCAACCACTATCAAAATACCAAGAATTAGTAACACATGCTCTTAATGAAGTGTAAGCAACAAAACACCTTAAATCAGATTTCCTAACGTAAATTTTTCCAAGTAAATTTATTTGTGAGATCAATTTTAAGTTTAGGAGAATTTCTTGGTTTTCTAAAATTAGTTGGTTTGACATACATTCCCTTTACCAATGCATTTATACATTTAAAACATCTAGGTTTTATATGTCCAAGAATATTACAGAAGTTATAGATAGAAACAAGCCTCTTTGGCTTATGCCTTGTTGGAGAAGAAGCAGATTTCTTACTAGAGGATGGTGTAGTGGTTCTTGTAGGACTTGCTTTGACAAAAACGGTTTTGGAATTTAAACCTTCTTCTTTGTAGCCAAGACCATGGTGATCATCACTCGTCTTACCCATCGTCAAGATGTGATCTAGTTTGGCAAAACAAGTGTTGAACATCTTCAAGGTCTTCAAAGTTGTTCTAATTCCGACCTTATTTCAAATATTTTTTCCTCCTTTTTGGTAGCAAGGATTTCATAATTCGTGGCTGCTTTCTTCAGTTCATCTTTTCCTTAGTAAGTTTGGCCACTTGATCTTCTAAGATCTTGTTTTTGTTGCACACCTTCACACACTTAGTAAACATTATTCTATAGGCATCTTCAATTGAAGCATCATTATCATTACTGTTATTCTCAGCTTCTATATTTGAATCTAATTGTACAGATTTGTTATCACAATCTGTCACAATTTCTATAGATTCAGCGAAAAATGCAATGGTTGTGTTGAAGGCCGCATAGTTGCTGACTTGATCTTCATTCTATTGACTCCCTTTAGATTCTTCATCACTCCTAGTAGAATTCATGGTCTTAGATTCCTTTTTGGGGGTGTTAGCACATTTAGATTGAATGTGACTAAAACTTTTGCATTCACAACATCAAATCGCTTTGCCTTTATTAATGCCATCGAATTGCTTGAAGAAGCCCTTGTTTATGAGTTTTCAATTTTTGATGAATTGTTGAATTTTTTCTTCTTATTAAATTTCTTTAAAATTTTGTTGAAGTTTTTGGTTGACAGGGCAAGGTCATCATTATCTTTATCAGACGACTATTTTTCTTATGCTTTAATCATCTTAGCTTGTAAAGCTATGCTCTTCTCCTTCTTGTTTTGCTTGAATTTCATCTCAAAAGACTACAACAAGCCTATTAGTTCATCAAGCTTATGGAATCAACGTCTTTGACTTCTTTAATAGTTACAACCTTGTAAGCAAATCTCTCCGGAATAGACCTTAAGGTTTTTTTTACAAGTTTTGGGTCAAAATAATTTTCACCAAGAGTAGAAGTCTCATTAACAATATCACATAACTTTGCATTAAAATCAACAATCTGTTCATCTTCATACATTTTTAAATTTTCAAACTTGGTAGCCAACAATTGTAGTTTGGAAACCTTAACAACAGTGGTTCCCTCATGTGCAGTTTGAAGAATATTCTATGCCTCTTTAGCATTTTTACATGTGGAGATGAGCTTGAATTGATTTGTATCTACAACATTGAATAGGGCATTAAGGCTTTTAAATTATAATTTGCAAGTTTTACCTTATCTTTAAACCATGATTCCTAGGGCTTAGAGATAGTATTATTAGCAGCATTAGGGTAATCTCAACCCACAAAATTGAACGCCATGTTCTTTCATCAATTGCCTTGATGAATGCCTTCATGCGTGCCTTCCAGTATGAATAATTTAAACCTTCCAAAAGTGGTGGTTTTGTAATTGAGTCTCATTCTTTTACTAAATCCATAACTATAAAAACACAGGATTAATCCCAATATCATACCAAAAACACAGTTAGTGAACTGCTTTGATAACAATTGAAAGATTTGTTTTTAGCAATTACCGAATTATTAATTAAAGTTCATTTAATTCAAAATTATCAACGCATAAAATAACCAAAAGAGCACAACAAATTTTATCATGGTTTGGTTATAAAATCTACATCCACAGGAGCTATGCCCAGATATTGAATAATCCACTAAGAAAACCTATTTACAAACACCAATTGGACTTATTCAACGTAAGATTCCCTCTTAGTGATTGAAGCCTATGTTGCTATACTTCTTATGACCTTGTTCAGCGAGTTCTACTTGTTTTTAACTTTGCTTCACGAGACTTTTGTGTACATCAGAATGTTTTTTTCCCAAAAATGACAAATTCCTCTCTCAAAGAAAGTTGTATTTTCTCCTGAAAATACTTGGGTGAAAACTCCTTGCCTTTATGCTTGTTTGTCCTCTGGAAACTGTGTGGAAATGACTCAGACTTGTTCTCTTTTTATAGGCAGCGGAAACTTATCCAAAATTCAATCCATCGCAGAATCTGTTGCGACAAATTTAAACTTAAACTTCAAAACTGACATGATTTGCCTCTAGAATCGTGATTTCTCTTCTACATTAGATTTTCTTTATTTAAAATCACTAACTCCCATCAAGGTCTCAGCTTTTATAAGCAAGTGATAAAATCCTTCTTTTTTTCAAATTTCCAATTATTTTTTAAATCAAATTTGAACCTCAAGGTATGATAGACTTAGAATTTGGTTTGGAATTTGAAATATGCTCAGAAAATCTTTTAAACACGTTGGCATTATCTCTGCAATCTTTTTGAGATAAAAACTTCATAACTTTGATTTTCTTCACGTGATAAGATCTTCAAGGCTTGGATCACATGTTGACTTTAACTTCAAGGTATTGATATCCTCGACATTTAAACGTTATGTATTACTTAATTTATTTCCTTTTTTTTTGTTTTTCAATTTACAAAGCCAATACGCTAATACAAATTCAAATCTAACAACTATAAAATATGAGAGTTTTACACAATAACAACAAAAATTTTAGTTAGAAATAATTTTGCCAAACACTCTACTTATCAAACAAAAGAAAATGCAAGGGGTGGAATTTCATTTGAATTGTCCACTTGTCATCTAGTCTCCATCAAACGACATGTAGTTTTGCATTAAATAACGACACCTAATATCAACGACATGTCCTTTTTTATTCTTAGAGACAAGGTTGTCCTTTTGTTCACTAATTAACAAGTAAAACCACATGCTAGTTTAGGAAATCATATATATCTGTGTGTGTGTACACATATTGTATATAAGAACGACATTCGATATAAACTGCATTTCGTTTTTCATCTTGAGGAGAACTTTACACGTAATTAGCATGTCGTTACATGATAGTAAATGACACTCGAAATAGCGAATTGACTTTTGTTGCTTGAACAAAACGACAGCCAACGTAAACCATGAGTTACTTTTATGTTCAGAGAGAACAATGTTAGTTCTATTCGTGAAGAAATAAATGTTTTTTTCTTTTTCTTTTTAACCCCACGAAAGAAAACGCCATAAGGAAAAATCTTTTTGATTGGGAAAACTTTTAAATATTATTTCATGTATTTTAAGTTTATTTAGAAATTATATCATGCATTTTGAATCTCATTAAGCATATACCAAGGGGCATTTTGAAAAATAACCTTTTCAAAAAATTTTATTTAGTCAATGACCTCTTTTTTTTGTCAGTTTTTGACAAAAAAAAAAAAACTTTTTAGGCATCAAAACAGTTCCAGTTTTTTTTTTCCTGTTGAGGTTCTTTACCTTCCTACAGTCATTTTTTTTATTTTTTTTACAAAAACTAGGACAGCTTACCTGTCCAAAAAAGCGTGTTTTTTGATGCAAAAAAAAAAAAAGAGGTCATTTCTCCAATTTCAAATTTTGTTTGGCCCTTTTTTCAAATTTTGCCTATACGAAGATATTTCAAGTATAGATTTGTCAACATTTGTTGAAAGTTGTGTTGCCACACAATTTCATCTAACTCCTCAAACTCATAAGAAAAATATTATCATTTTAGCACCTTGTATTTTAGAGAAACATTATATTGATATTTTGTTGTTTAGAAAATATCAAAACCATATTCTATAGTTTTCAATGTGAAATTTCTATTTTATCCTTTTATTAATAAATTTTAAATTAATCTTGTAAAACTATAATAGAAGATAAACAAGTAAATAAATAAAGGTGTGTTGCTATATATAGTACTATGTAGACCACAATATAGTGACATATCAGTAATGGAGCGTTTATTATATAGTTAGAAAATTACAATGCAAGTATCATGACACCAACAAGTCCTTGAATAATTAATTATTTAAGGCTGCTCACCAATAGAAATTCATGTTAGAAAAAGATCTATAAAGCACTAGCAATCGTCACGTATCATCTATATACATATATATAGAGTATATAATCGTATATTCATTTTTTTCCTGCAAATAAAAAGGATAGCTGGCGTTCTCATGTCGTCAGTTTCTAGGTTATTTGACATTATACTGGTATCAGCGATGGAACGGAATGAAAAATTGATTTTTTTTGTCAATTTGTATTTAGAGATTAATCTAAAATCATGTTGACCCAAGTCATATCAGACAAGTGGACGAGAAGCATAAATACTGTAAAGCTCATGGTCTTATTTTAAAAAAGAATTCAAATTTTAGGCCATTTTGAAATTTTTAATTACCTTGAATTAGAAAATTATTCTAGAATGTTCTTTTTTCAAAAAAATTTGGTTTAAAAAACTAGATGCATTCCCTGCCCTCACACTGGCTAACTTCTAGCCACCGCCAGCCTACACGCGTCGAAGAACCTGAGGTGCCACCACCTGGGGTGCCAAGGGCCGGAGCGCCACTCCACTCGCTGCCGTTTGTCCGCAATCGAAAAGGAAAGTTTCAACCCCTCAAGCTTCAACGTTGGATTTTAGTGTCATCCAGCCCCTATTCCTTCGGCCAAATGTGAGACCATTTTTCTCTTGTCAAGGAGAACAAAACCCATCCTTCCTTCAAGACAATCGTTGTTGGAAAATTCCAAGCCTTCCCTGTCATTTCCGTCGGTTTCTAAGCATTTTCTTGCGAGTTGAGCTTCATTTTAGAAACCAACCTTGAAAGGGTGATCCTTATGTCGAGCGCTTCATTTTGGTACCAATTTCTACCACCGTTTCGCCAGTTAAACCATGGTCAATGGCTGTCAAATGGTTGTCCCCAACCTCCCAAGTTCAAGAGCTACACTTCTAGCCTATTTTTGACATTCTAAATGCATTTGTGACATCATAATTATGAGTTGAAGCTTCGATCATAGAGTTGGTGAGTCAAAGATTTATTGTTGTTGTTATTACTATCATTGTTGTTGTTGCTGTTATTGGTATTGTTGTTGTTGTGGTTGTCATTGTCGTTGTCGTCGTCATCATCGTCATCGCTATTATCGTTATTTTTGTTATTATCGTTATTATGGTGTTGGTGGTGGTCGTTTTTGTTGTTGTTGTTGTTGTTGTTGTGATGCCTTTGAAGTTTCATAAATCATATTAACAATGTTAACACTGACATATATTGAATTTGAAAAGGACTTTCGATCGATCAAGTGTTTAATATTGTCCAATGGTTTGATTTTTAGGTACCTTTCAACAAAATTTTAACTGTATAATGGCTAATTTTTTTGTCACGCCCCGGAGTACTGGAGGTAATATGGCGGTTTAATTTAGTTAATTAGGTAGAAATGTAATTAAAATATGAGTTTAGAAATTAAGAAATTATTAATGAAAAAGTGATAATTTTAAAACCTTTTTAAAGTGAGCAGTTATAATATTTAAACAAATAAAAATAACAAAATAAACAATGAGGAAATGAAAATTAAAAAATAAGGAAAAACAAGAATGAGTCCCACTGACCCACATTTTGTGCACACATATAGTACAGACAATATTAAATTACAGCCACAGTCTAAAGTAAATAGAAAAGTTAAATAATACATGCCTTGATTTTTACTACTCAAATAATCTACTTGGTTCTTCTATTGCTCGAATATCCCATGTGTGGACTCCTCTTCAATCCTAAGCTGAACTCCTCCTATAGGGGGAAAGAATTTTAAAACAAATAAAAGATGAGCGAAAGGCTTAGTAGGACCATATCTTAAAACATATAAATAATTTAAGTGAAACTTTACCTTAGGAAATAAAGTTAAATAATAAATTCATTTAAATAGATTTTATTAAAATCAGTTTATCCAAAAAGTACCTTTTATCTTTTCCGGGCAAACCATAATATTCACTACGGAAGTGGCTCAGCTGAGTTTCGGGACCTGCCCCCAAGTCGCGCACTATATTACCCGATCTCTGATATGGCATCATGTCTAATATATATATATATATATATCTTTCTATAATTATTAAAATCTTTTGTTACCAAGTATTCTCATTCATATTCATTATGTGGTTTATTATGAAAATATCCTTGGTCTACAATTTATAAAAACTGTTAATGAAATCCCTTTTTTCCTCAATTCATCATTGAAAATATTTTTATTAAAATCTCTTTTGAGGCCAAATCATTTTAAAAATTGGGTTATCAAAGAAAATGGGTAGAAGTCCTACCTTAATACTTATGCCGATACCCCACACGATAATCCTAATCTGCTACACGTCAATTCCACAGAACTACGAACAACCTTAAATGTATAATAACTAAGTCTATTAGTATCTAGCTTAAGATATTCTATGTTACTAAACTATCTTATGGTGTCTTAGTGTGCTATTTAAGTTTATAAAATCGTATGGTATCGTTAAAATCTAAATCATGGTTCAAAACGGTAAAAACGGATGAAAAATAACAAAATTTTACCATGCCGGGTCGGCCTATCTGTTGCCTTGGTTTGGCCTGCTGAAAAGTCAGGTCCGGTCAACCAAACTTTTCCAAGTTCGGCATACCGGTCGTATGAATCTGACTTACCGAACATGAATTTTGGCCTGTCGATCTGGAAAAATTCTAGAATTTTTCAAGCACAGGTTTCGGCCTCCTAAGCCCAAATCTTTAATTTCAACCTGTTTTCTTAAATCCCAGGCATGAATAATGATCATAGTTGATAGAAAAACATAGTAGATTATTTTTAATACATTAAAACAAGATTTAAACAAAATTTTTGGAAAAATCCAAAAATGAGGAAAAATTAGAGAAAAATAAAAAATCTTGATTCAAATCCATTTTTGATAAAACAAGGCTTAAATTCTAGTTATTCTAAGTTCCTCTAACCTAGATTGATGGTTTTTTAAGCTTAGAAAAGCTTGGATTTCAAAATACTAAGAAATTTAAAAAATTAAAAAAGTTCTAAAATTTAGAAACTAACTTTAAATTTGAGCTTTGACTCGCATTTTTGGTCATCCAATCTAGTTCCCAAGCCTCAAATCTACTGAATACCGAAGCTTGGGCATGGTTTTTGAAGAAAAATTTGAGAGAAATTGAGAGAGAGAAGAGAGACAGAGAGGGAGAGTGAAAGAACGAGAGGGAGAGCGAGTGAGTGAGAGTGAGTGAGAATGAGAGGGAGAGTGAGAGATAAATAAAGGGAGAGAAGGGTAAGTAGCTGCACAAAAACCGTGTGCAGCAGCACACGGATTTTAAATGAGACCTATTCGGTATTTATCAAATTGTTTTGTTTTAAAATTTTAAATAGCAAATAAAAATGATTTTAAGAAATTTAAAAATCACTAAAATAATAAAAAACAACATTAGTTTAGAAATTTTTCACAAAATGATCAAATTAAGTTTAGAATACTCATTATAGCATATTAATCTACCATTTTACTCACTAATAACATTTAATTAATTTTGAGGCGTTACATTTTGTTAAGACCAAAAATTTAAACCCGCAAGAAAACAAGCTACAAATATATTTTGGTGCGCCATAACTGCAAGACGTACCACCTAGAACAATTATATGCATTGAATCATAATAAAATATCAATATCTAATCATCAATTCTTCTACAACAATCAATTTAGATTTTTTTCCTTAATTTTATAAAAACTATCACGGGTAGAATAACTTAGGAGTGTTTTTAGGAGCCAGTTGGATTATAACAAATTTTGTATATGTTGAAACCTTACGCAGCATTGTTTGACAAATTTAAAGGCCATTTGAAGTATTCCTCAAAGTTATATCTCAAGGGGTCCTCATTTGTTGGGCACAACATGCATCATTTATTATTTGGTACCACCATTGCTCATGGTCTATTTCATGGAATGCTCATTTAGGGCATAACGGACAAGGGTGCATATTCGAGACACAATGGAACTTTTATACCCCTTCTTTCTTTCCTTTCCTTCACTAGCAACTCGGGATGTGAGTGGAAGAATTTGTGCAACGATTATGAATTGTAAGTTATTGATTGGTTTGATAAATTGTCAACTCGACGAATTTTTATATTGATATGAGAATTTTTTTTAACTTCATAAGGATTTTATATATAATATAATAGTAGTAAGAAAAACAGAGAGGCGAGTAATGGATTTTCTATTGAGCATTGTGTGCTTACCCCTACTTTCCTTTTCAGGTTAGTCAATTGTTACTTGATGTCTTGGATTGTCGCGATGCTCATCACTAATCAACTGGTATACTCTCTCTATATTTTTATTGATGCATGGAAGATACATGAAATGAATAGATTATTTATAAACTTTGTTTTTATTTATTATTTGATTTGTCTTTATTTTGACTAAAACTATACAACTGTATTTTTATTTATTCCATAACCGTTTATTTATTTTTTATATTTTCATTTAAATTTTTTATTTGTATTTTCTCTTATTATTTAATATTAAAGACTCCAAAACAAGCTTGATTTATTGCAATAATTTTATAAGCCTAATTACAGTTTTTAAATTAATTTTGACTTTTAAAATTTTTAAAATATTTTGTTCAATTTAATCACTACTCTGATTTACGATCTGGACAATTGCAACCTCATTTGGGTATAATATGTCCCTGTTACTAATCAAAATATGGTGGCCAATAAATTCCAGTCAACTTTCTTTTAATTTGTCAGAAAATAATAATTTCACTGCTAAATGTTTCATTCTTTATTTTTTTTCTTTTCTCATGGGCCATACAGATTTGCCTTCATTGTCTTTGTGTGTTTGAAGGAAGGGTAGAAATTAATGATGAGAACTATTTTTATTGTAACATATGAAAGTTTTATACTGTAATAATTTTTTTATTGTTATTATAACATGAGAGTTTTTTACTATTTATAACTAAATTTAAGGTAGAAACTCTCCGCTCACTCTCATACACCCTATCAGTGTTGCATCTTCCTTCATTGCCATAACAGTAACTTGGGTACATTCCCAAATACAAAAGCAAAAAAGACAAATCTTATTTTTTTATTATTATTATTATTATTTGCTGTTGTGGTTGCGGACTGACAATTAAACCATAACGACTCTATTTAAAAATGAACAGTTTAAATTGCTGAAGCCAAGGTTTAAAAAAAAAAAAAAATTCCCGCTGTCCTACGTATCATTCACAAACTGCAGAAGGGAAAATTGCACTGAAAACAACAAACAAGAGCCAGCTTAAAAGCCTGCTCTACCTTTTTACTCACGGTCTTCTTCTTCATAAAAAGTTACAAACGACAAGTAGTACAAGTACAAAACGACAAGTAGGGTCTCTTTATTTTCTGCTTTATTTATTAATGCGCTTAATTCTCACATGCACATTTCAACATAGTACATTTCACATATATATATATATATATATATATAAAATTCACAATTATGCTTGAGTGATAATTATTGGATCTGAAATCTTTGTCTCCAATTCCCAGAGTTTCAAGGATCCCAAAACAAAATCATAGTATGCACCCCTAAGTGCCAGTTTTTGGTCTGCTATTGCCCTTCGAACATAAGGATAAGTTTGTAGGTTTACTAGTGACAGATTCACTGCTTCCTGAAAAAAAGAAAAAATAATAATAATAATAATTTATTCAAGATAAATGTTCAGTTAACAAATTGTATTATAGCATATATATAGTATTACCTAGAATAAGGACGGAACAGGAAAAATAAGTGAAGAATGACAGAGAAATGAACTAAAAATTTCAATAATACGTATCACATTAAAAGGGAATAACATTTAGGTAAGATGATTGCTTGTTCTTGGCTATGCATGGTTCCGCCTCTAATCTATGCAGTATACGCAAATTTGTTATGGTATGTAAAATTAAAACTTATGTAAAATTGGAGCTTAAGTGAGACGGTAAAGCAAATATACAAAATTAGAAATTAAGAGACTTGAAATGTGATAAAAGTGTGTAATCGAGTTTAGGGGCTAAAAATATTGTCTTATTACCTCTGCACAGATATCGCGTTGTTCCCCAGGTGACAAATCGCCATGTTCAGCTTTGACCTTGGCCTTGGCAGGCAAAGCAATTTGGACCCAATCATCTATGAAGTCGCTGCAGATTATTTCATCCAAATCAATATCCACCATTTATCCAGTAATATAACAGTCTATTAAGGTCTTATTATTACCTAATAATGTTTATATTCTGTTTTTGTAAGTATAAAAAAAATGCATACACGGCCGTGCTCCGTGTCAAAAATCTACTCCTATGTCCTTTTATTATTGTCTTTTTTTTTATCTTTTTAATAATATTATTCATGTTAATTAAAATGTTATAAATAAGATAATGTCTCAATTAATGTGATATAATATTTTAATTTCTATGATATTTTAATTAACATGATATGATTTTATTAGGAAATGTTAAGAGGCCATAAATAAAAGAAGTACATGAGAGTCAAATCCGATATTCACGTGCCTTACTTAAGTTTTAGAAATTTAAGTTTCCTTCTTAAATTTGTTTTTAAAACTCCAAATTTTGATTTATCAATTGCTTCCTAAAAATAATTAAATATTTAGTAAGATATGTACTATTCAATAAAGATTTATCCTTGTCATTTTTTTTGTCCATAGCCTCTCAACTGAAGAAATAAAAATTTGCTGGCATTGTTCTGCCACTATTTGTAAACAAAAAATTAGAAAACATAATTGTTGCACAATTAATGAATCACAAGGAAAATTGAAATCTTGTATTTTTGTAAAAAATCCTTACAAGGGAGCAGAACCATCCTCAGGATGAGACATGAGCCTCTCTATACCACCACAGCGACTGTGTCCGATGACCAAAATATTCTCTACCTGTATGTGTAATTTTACTTTTGTTATTATTAGTGAACAGAAACTAAATTTTTTTCTTATAAAAAAACAAAAGAGAATCTGAACATTTTTGTTCTAATTTAAAAAAACTTTAAGGATACTTTTTCTATGATAGAACCTCATACTGATAATGCATGTTTCTGCATGCAGATTTGACAGTTAAAAGGCATGCAATTGTGCATTCTTTTGAGGTCTTATGATAGAGATATATAACTTTAAATTAATGATAGTTAATCACGTGTGTGTGTATATATGTGTGTGTGTTTAATGGATAACCTTAAGTTCTGCTACAGCATATTCAATGATTGCTCCAACTCCTGAGTATCTCAGCTGATCATAAAGCAAATGACAAACTTGATCAGTTTCTATAACACATATTACTGATGTGAGAGAAAATTAATGGAAATTGGAAATTATAATAAAAAAGGTATTAAAATTTGATTAAGGTAAATTAGTTAATAACCTTGTCAAAAGGAGGAACCAAGTTGGCAATATTGCGGGCCATGAAGGCTTCCCCAGGTTTAAAATTGAGAACATGAGAAGGGCTCACTCTCGAATCCGAGCACGCAAATACCAGAAACTATAATCATTAATGAAGATTAATTAACAACAAATTGAGTACTATATCTCTTAGTACTTTCTAGTTATGACTAGACATTGTAAATTAGTAGTTTCATCTATATAAGTAAGGCTTATATTATATTATATGGTTATGGTTTAATAATTACTCTAATATAAAATGTCATGCCATCATAGATAGGTATCGTTGTCAGATAATTGTACTAATCGAAGATGTATGTCATCGTTTGTATTTAAAATATACACTTATTTTTATAATTTGATTGGTAATTACAATGAGACGTAATAATATTAAAACCCGTCTATATATATACACGTATATATGTAATGTGTGTGTATATATATCTGTATATATAAAAGTAATGGTTGAAAACTCGTCTATTTTATTTATGTATGTATGCATGTGTGCTCATGTCTTGTCGTCTTATACAATTAGGCTAAAAAATGGTACCTTTGGATGTTGGCCTTTGGCAAGTCGCTCAAAGCAATGTGGATATTTGCTGCAAAATCATCCCCAAAAAAAATAAGTAAAAACGAAAATAAGCTAATGAGCGTTGTGGTTGAAAAAGAAGATAACTAAAAATGAAAACAAAAGTAATAAACTATGTGGTTTTCGTTTCTTTGTGCACGGTGCATCTCCAAACTAATAATGACCATTTTTAGAATGCTTATAATACTATAACATTATCAATGTAAGATTTGATACAAAATTGAGAAGTTTAATAATCTCAAAAGCCATTTATGTTTAGGTAGTAATAAATATAAATATTATAGCTGTGTATATATATACACATATATATGTCATCTTACTAGAATTTGTTGCGCAGAAAATACTCAAACCCCGTTTTAATTTTTTCAACTGGATCAATGTTGGCACAATGATGATCATGCCCGTGTTGCAATAATATTTCATTTCTCAGCTCTTCAGTTTCTTCAACTGCCACGCTTTTCTGACCTTCCTTCTCACTGCAATTTACACCAAGCTATTAATATATATTCCATCAAAAATTCACGTATACATATATGAACAAATCCCAATCATCTCTTTCCCCTCATCATATTTAGAAAGAAAGAATACCGAGACTTTGCATTTCATGATGACTTTTTAGTTAAGTTGAAACTCAAAATTACTGATATAAACTGGAAGTGATATGTGCGTGTGTGTGTGGACAAAAGGGGATGACTATATCATCTATATATATATTGACAAAGAGGACCACTATATAAAAATAACTACCTTATCTCAACTAGATTAACATCAACTAGCAATCATATTTTATATCAAGTCTCCCTCTTATATTATTGGTCAAAGAAATAAAGAAAAAAAATTAAAGTGTCCAGATAAAAATTAAGAAACAACTCAAAAGGAGCAAAAATTCCAAAAGAAAAGGAAGGGAAAAAAAACAAAACCACAACTAGCCGAAAAGATATATACGAGGGCATAGGGCAGTTACCTCTTTGAGCCCAATGGTTGCTTATAATTTTATCTCCTTTAAAAAAATATTTTCACTTATATTTTTACTACTTGTCCCCTTGAAATCTTATAAATTGCATTATTGAAGTAGAATTTTTAAAAATATTCCAATTATACTTCAATTGTTTTTAGTTGTACTTCTAATTTTTACTTTGAAATATACTCATACTTTAATTTTTTTTAGAGGAATTATACTTCTAATTTTTACTTTGAAATATACTTATATTTCAAACTTAAAATTCCAAATGAATCAAATATCTATGATACTATAAAAACTTATAATTTAGGGCTCTAAGTTTTAAAAAGTGATTTAAGTTTTATTAAATATGCATAGTTCATTTAGGAGAAGAACAAAATAGACAAAGTAAAAAAAAAAGAAGATATAAACGTAATTATGATGTAATTTTAATTCAAAACTTTTGTTATATTACGCCACTTTTTTGGCTCCGCCACTCCCTCTGTCTATATATATTTTGCAGGAAAATCAAACAATTACTATATGGATATATTTGAGACCATGATTTGATTGAAAAGATATATAGCATGCATGAAATACCTGATTGTTAGTTCCTTCAGCTCTTTGGTTGCAACCTCGGATGTCGAATATTGTTCCGCCATTTCTCAGAGTTCTTTCTGACTATCCAGAAAAAGGAAAAAAAAAAAAAAAACTATTGATTATATTGGAGTGTTTGAATGATGTATTATCTTTGTAAAGAAAGTTACAATATATGCAGTCTTAATTTGCTATATAATATGCAACGTCCCTCTCTCTCTCTCTCCCTATATATATATATCTCTCTCTCTCTCTATATGTATATATATATATACACACAAACACACACAAACACATGCATACAGGATTTGGGGTGGAAAATTTTGTTTAATTTGAAACCCGCAGGCAGAGAAAAATATACTCGGTCAACTACAGAATTCTCTTTCAAAAAGAATTCTATCTGAAACAAGAGTTTTAACTAGTACAAAAACATCACAGTTCAATGATAGTACGGAGTTTTAGAGCTTATTTAACACACCGTATTAGATTGTTTTATATTACATTGTAATTTTTATATATAATATAATATAATACAATTTAATGCACTACAGTACAATAGAATATAATACGGTGCGTCAAACATAATTTAAGATGGTATAATAAATTCGTGTTAATTCATATACGTACTAATTTATGATTTTTTTTAAGTTAATTAGCCATAATTAGCTCGATGAAGATCATAAATCGATGCTGTTGTAAACAAGATGAATATATATATATATATATAGTTCAATCTGTTAAACAAAAAACAAAACAAAACTACCCAATTAACCAGCCGAGTTACATCGCCCAATGTATAGTCTTGTAAGACTTCAACACACATATACATGTACGTAAATATTATACCAGTTGAAAAGCACGGGCCCCACCCGATTGTACAACAAAAAAATAAAAAACAAAAAACAAAAAAAATATTTTTGTTAAGGAAAAACATTTCAAGCAGTTAAAACAAAAAAAAAAACGTTTCAAAAAATAAGGAAAAAATGTTTTGGCTAGAAAATGAAAAAAAATTATTTCACAAAAAAAATGACGAAATTTTTAAGTTTCGAGTATCTTGAGTACTCACTTTATATATATTCAAAGATATATATATATAGATATAATATATATATATAATATCTTATATATTATATCTATATATACATGAACAGAAATATATATATATATATATAGAGAGAGAGGTTGTATATATAACATACATGTATTGAACAGATATGTGTATGTTATAAGGATATATGTATGATAATGGAAAACAATAACCTTCTCAAAGAGAATGATCTCTCAAATGAATTTAGTAACGAGAACAATTTGCTGAAACACTTAATAAACGACACAAACAAATGCACATGCTCTTTGCACCGAGAGGCAATTAAGCTCCCCCATTTATAAGAAAAACTTTCTTTGATAATACTTGTGAATGTAATTTCTTCACGAGAAAAACACCTAAATCATGTGCTTGTTTTTTCCTTGCGCTTGGTAGGTGAGATGTAATTCGTGAAATGCATGTTCAATACAAATTTTGTCCTCTTCTACATATATCTCTATGTGGAACTTTTGAAAAACTATGGGCAGAGAGTATTTTTAAAATAAATATGTATATAAGACTTTTGACTATATAATCAATTTCAATAAATTAGTAATAGTAGTAGAAATTATCATATATTTAGGAGAAAAATCAAAAAGAAAGAAGAGAACATGGATGTTTTACGTTGTTCGAATTATACAATAAATATTAAACTTTTATTTTATAGCAATATAGTTCATTGGTTAAAAAAGTATAGCTCGTTAGTAAATATTTACCAAGTTATCGGTGCATATACATAAAGCTATAATATATCAAGCATGAAAAACAAGAAATCATCAAAGAGTTTAAATGTTAGAAATTGAACCAATAACAACAACAACAATCACACGTCTTAATTCAAACACGCAATCCCTCTCTTATTCTTGCACGGAAAAGGCTGTCTATAAGAGACGGACAAAAATAAACACCAAAAGAAAAGAACAAAAAAAAAAAAGAAAAAAAAGAAGAAGATAAACTTACACATAGGTGTGTGTAGGATGCTTTGTTTTTCTTGGTAAATAATTTGGCAGTATGCATACTAATATGAAAATAGTGTCGTATTACTACAAAATTTGGAGGAGTTGTTGGATTTTTTAACTGATATGTCAAAATTGTCCTGTTATTTTATGGATTTACAATTTTATTTTATATAAATTTGTGATTGATTAATTTATATATTATTTTTAAAAGAGTGCTTCGTTGATGACGTAATTGATCATGATTAGTGAAAATATGTGTAGTCGTCCTTAAATTTTTTTAGTCTCATGTTATTTTTGTTTTACTGCAATTTGAAGCAGAAAAGAGAGAGAGCTCCTCGAAAAAAAAAAAAATAAAAATAAAAATAAAAATAAAAAAAAGAGAGAGAGAGAGGTCATACTGTAGAAGTCCATTGTTTAATTATTTGATGAGACTGCATATATAGACTAATTAACCAGAAATACCAAATCCAAACAGGCACGTGAATTTGAAATGTTAAAAGTACTATCACTTTTTATGTACTATGTTCAATTATTTGAGTTGGAAATATTATAACGGTACAAATTTTGTAAGAAAAAAATGTTATAATAAACATGCCATGTAACACGTTACATCCGTGAGCAATCAAACTCAATAATAGCTTAAAGGACAAGATTAGTTGTGGAAAAAAAGACCATGTTTCGAAGAACTTATCCGAGGCATAGCGATTGGATAAACGAAAACAACGTTTACAAAATTCCCTAGAAAGAGCATGTGGGGCGGCTAAGAAAAAGCCACAATAATTGACCTTTTTTTTTTTTTTTTCTAGATTTCATAATTATTATTTCTAAAATTCTAGATTTCTAGATTTCATAATTATTAACCACCTTAGAGATTAATCGAGTAAATTTGATGGTATAACATCTTTTACTATCGTTATTTTATTCTACTACTTTTTTCTTCTTTCTTTGGTCCGTACTGTTTCTTCAATTTAAAAAAGCCAAATACCCTTAAATAATACATATTTGCTTAACTTTAATATAAAATACTTAGGAACAATAGTGTCTTTATATTCATAAGAAGTGATATGCTTCAAACTTTTTCATAGAAGTGATAAAATTGAAAAACTATATCATAGAAGTGTCATTTCTCAAATTGACTTGGGATTAATTTCACTTTTTTTTTTAGTCTTGAACTATCTAACTTGTCCTACTTTGACCCTTAAAACTTTAAAAGCAAATCACACCTTGAACTATGCAACTTATCTTATTTAGCCTTTTTGTTACTAAATCTGTTAAATATTGATAGATTTTAAGCTAATAAT
>CAMOHE010025015.1:0-31488 GCA_946598075.1 Artocarpus hirsutus
AGATCAACGTTTGTGGACACCATCAATGCTCTTCTTCTTCTTCTTCTTATTACTACGACAATTGTCATTATTATTATTGTCATTACAACAATAATAGTAAACTTTACATAATTATTAATGTGTATAATAATTAACTATACACATTTAGAACATTGGAATTCTTGCATCCTTGAACTTGGTGCTCACCATTTTTAATTTATGGTATGGAGCTCATGATCATTATTGATGTGGGTTTCTTTTACTGAACTGTTATCATATAGGAATTTCCACATAATCTTAGTAAGTTGGAAATTCCACTTGTGTCAAATAACATCATCTTTTTGGCTCATGTAGAAAATTAATAAATCATACACTCTTGGTTTAGCACATTAAATAATTATTTTTAATTATTTTAATGTACTATCATAACATTACATTATTACATGTTTCATAAATAAAGCACATAATTTTGTGCATTCACAACATTAATTATTTCTAAGGTCTTACGGCTATTAGGACCTTTAAATTTACGTGTTAATAAATGCTAAACTTGTACTTTCTTAAGCTCTCAATTGAGTGATGAGAGAAAAATCCTTAATTAATCGTAGTTATAAATGTTTGAATTTTTCGGGTCATTACAACTGTAGTCTCAGTCCACTTTGCGTTAGTTTTACGAAACCATGAACAACCTTAAATATATAAACCGAGTCTATCAGTATCAATCTTATGATATCCTATGTTGCTAAACTATTTCATAGTATCCTAGTATGCCATTTGTGTTTATAAAATCATACTGTAACGTTAAAATCTCAATCGGAGTTCAAAACAATGAAAACAAGTGAAAATAACAAATTTTCATTATACCCGATCAACTTGTCGGTCTCCCTGGTTTGGCCTACCGAACTGTGCGGTTCAGCCTGCCGACGAATTAGGTCTGACTTGTTAGAATTTTCCAAGTTTGGCCTGTCGGTTGTATGAAATTGGCCTGCTGAACTCAAGAATCCAGCCTGCCGAACTGGAAAAATTTTAGAATTTTTCAGGCACAGGTTTCAGCCTACCCGACCCCAATTCCTTATTTTAACCTGTTTTTCTCAATTCCCAAGCATAAATAATGATCATAATGGATAGAAAAACATAGTAGATGACTTTTTAATACATTAAAAGAAGATTTACATAAAAATTTTGAATAAATCCAAAAATGTAGAAAAATAAAGAAAAATAAATGATCTTGATTTAAATTCGTTTTTCTTCAGACTAAGTTTAGATTCTAGGTATTTTAAGTTTCTCTAACTTAGATAAAAGGTTTTCTAGGCTTAAACAAACTTAGATTTTAAAATATAAGAAAAATTGAAAAATTGACAAAGTTTTGAAATTTAAAAACTAACATTGAATTTAAGCCTTAAATCGAAGTTGTAATTGTCTAATTGCGTTCCCTAACTTCCAATCTATTGAAAATCGAAGCTTGGGCTTGATTTTGAAATCAAATTTGAGAGAAAGAGGGAGAAAGAGATAGAGACAGTGAGAGAATGAGAGAGAAGAGAGAGAGAGAGGGAAAGAGAGAGAGAGAAGCGTGAGTGAAAGAGAGGGAGAGAGAGGTTTAAATAAGAGAAGCAGTGGATGGTTTTTATTTTGTGAAAACTATGTGCCCCCCACTGTTTTACAAAAAGAGTTATGTTTGACATTTACAAATTGTTTTGTTTTAAAATTCAAAATAACAAATAAAATAATTTAAGATAACTAAAAATCATTAAAATAATTAAACATAACATTAATTTAGAAATTTTACAAAATAACCAAATTAAGTTTAAAGCATTCATTATAGTACACTAATTCACTATTTTACATACTAATAATATTTAATTAATTTTAGGGCGTTATATAATTGTCTAAGTATTTTTGAAAGAAGATACATCATTTTTCAAGAGAAGAATTTATCCTTTTTTGAAAAGGAAAACATTCTGCAGCAGTTAAGAGTCTCGTGAAGCATATCAAGACGAGTGGTACTCGCTGAATAAAGCCATAAGAAGTACAACTATAAAGACGTCAATCATTAGAGGGAGTCTTCAATGAAATGAGTCTAATTGGTTGCTTGTAATTGGTTTTTTTAGTGGACTATTCAACATTTAAGGGTGATCTCTGGACGTATGTTTTATAAGGAAACTATGATAAAATTTTGTGTTCTTTTATTTACTTTATGTGTTGGTAATTTTAGTTACTTGGATTTAATTGAAATTCGGTACAATTTCTTAAATAGATCCTTCAATAAACACGCTATTACTTGAATACTTGAATGTCGCCATAATATTTTTGTTCAATACCATATAGAAACGTAAATATGTACAAGTCATTTGCACGTGCCTACTTAATTTGATTTTTTATTACTTGTTTTTTCAAATTTTTCTTTGCCGTTGGATTTTTACTGCAATTATTCTTCTCAAATTGTGATCATATATTTAAACATCTCTTTCCCTCATTATATCAAGACCAAAAATGATCGTCTATTTTCATTATGTATCTCAAAACAAAAAAAAAAAAAAAAATAACAAAAATAAAAACGATGAAGACATAAAATATGAATTCTCTATTTTAATGTTTTTCAAACTTCTTATTCTCTCAAAACAATTTTTTCTATACTATTGTCTCTGGCATTGTCTCTTTTATTCGCTTTCCTCATTATCATTCTATCATTTCTTCTCTTTTACGTTTTTATACTTATTTTTCATCATGTCTATTTTGATTATCGCTCTGCATTCTTTTTTCTTCTCCTCATTGACTCTATATATTTTTTCCTGATAATTTCTTCTATGGAACTAATGGAGCTTGAAAAACAGAAAGCGCATACATATTAAAAAAGAAAAGGCGATCTAGTCTAGTTTATAACCATACATCAAAGTATACTCAAGATATGCGTGGTGCACCACCCCAAATAATATTACAAATAGTGTCTACTCATTAGCAAGCTTTAATTCATGTTAATAACGACAAAAGAAGTGCTGGCTACTAAATATAGTCGTGTAATTACTTGGTCCAAGGCCCCAAGTTCCTGACCTCAAGGTTCAAGCCTATTAGCACGTACAAAGCTAACTTTTTTAATTGAAAAGAGTCGTCAGAACCAATGGACCCTAAACTTTAAGGTCTCTTCCTTTTTGTCCCATGTACTTTAAAAATCACTATTTTACCCTTTTGACGTTTAGAACTTTCCACTTGTCCCTCTGAACTTCAAAAATCATCACTTTACTCTTGAATTTTCAAAGCTCCTTATTTTGTCCTTTGGCCCTTATATTTTTCATTCAAAATAGATAGAATTAAGCCTATGTGATTCGTATATGGGTCCTTTGTAAGAATAAAATATGAGATTTTATCACTCTCAAGTGAGCTTAATTTTATCTATTTGAACTTAAAATTGAAAGTCCATATAGTAAAATGAAGAACTTGGAAAGTTTGAGAGATAAATTGGTGATTTTTAAAATTTAAGAGGCAAAAGGAAGTGTTTTAAAAGTGCAAGGAGTAAAATAACAATTTTTAAAATTTAAAAACAAAATAAGAGAGATCCTAAAGTTTAAAGGCCATTAACGTTAATTATCAAATAAAAAATACACAGACAAAAAAAATGAAAGGACAAAACACAGCACAACACCACACCGACCAAAAAAAAGGCCAATATAAAAGACAAAATGTGGCAGAATGAAAACGTTAAGCCTTCTTATATAGGAATATTTGGATGGATTAAGAGAAAACTAATAAAAATTTGGGCAATGTTTTTATTACACGTGAAAATATTCACTAAAAAATGTGAAAGCAACAAAAAGCCACTAAAAAAATAAAATGCAAAAAGATGCACCGATTTTTATCTTTTTTCTAAGAAAAAAGATATGATCAGATTTAATAAAAAAAGCTACCAAAACATAACACATGTCACATATATATATATATATATATATTTATATATACACACACAACACCAAGCAAACGGGTGCTGAATGAAACTTAACCAAACCAACAGGTGCAGGTTCAAACTTAAGCTACCACTTCAGCATCTTCATCGTGCCTTATATATAGAATAGACATATTTGTGGATTGGTAAATCCGTTAAAAAAAAAAGGGTATCTTTGGCAAAAGATCGCAACATATGAACACAATACGTCGCAACACATGGCTTTGAAAAAAGCATATATGCAAGAGCTGGACATATAGGTAGTTGACACATAGTAGAAAAACAAACAATCAAACATTCCTATTTTATTAAATTACCGTTGCTATTATGATTTAATTGCCATTTTATCATTGCAACCAAATGCACCTTAAAATATACTAATAGGGATTTGAGGAACTGCATGATGTATCTATTTTTCAAGACAAGCATTCTACAACGTCGTTTTTTTTTTTTTTTTTTTTTTTTTTGCATGCATTTCTTCTGCTTTTCGAAGTAGATGCTCTTGATCACCGTCAGGTGCACAATTCACTTCACCATTTTATTATCTTTTAGGCAATTTAATATCGATGAGTAGTGATAGATACAAGATTTGAATCCACACATTAAGCATCTATTAAAAAAATTACATTGTTAGGAAATTTCTTAATATTGCAAATCAAATTTTGATATTGTAGAAACATAATGTCAAGATCTTAGAATTATATGATTCTTACATAACAATAATTAAAGAAAAAGACATGCCTTGATCCAAGGTAAAACCTTTAATTTCAACAAGTTGATCTCAAAAGGTTTTGAAAAAACTGTATTTCTCTCTGTTAACCTCTCTTAGTTTTTGACAAAATACTTTTTGTGACGGAGAGAAGAATAATGTTATTGGGTACAGAGAGGATCGATTTTTATTAGGATTCTTTTTATAATCCACATATCATTAATGTATGTTGTAAATAGAAAATATCTCTCTTATGACCAATAAGATTTAGACACCTAATAATTATTAAACTACAATTATTGTTCTTTAAGTAAATAAAACAACTAATAGGAATATGATATGTAGACCACAATTAAAATATCTAACATTCTCCCACTTGGTCTACGTGACATTATCCAACTTCTTGGTTTAATAATAGAACATAATGTGCAAATTGTAAGCCAAATCCTTCTCTTAAATTGATCAAATCATAAATCATTATTAACTAAAAACTAATAGGGATCATAGTGGTTATACGTCACTAGATCGACATAGTCCCTTTTATGTATCAAAATATTAGTTCTATACTTAATATGACTTGTAATGCAAGATATATCATAACAGTCTAACAATAATATCTTTGTTAAAGACAAATCCTATTATATCAACATAATTCATTCATGTATATACAACAACTAACACAATGAAAACAAGATGCATTATAATATAAAAAACACAAATTAAACGAGCTCACAATGTCAAATACATAAAGAACATAAAACATCATCATAATGTCAATAATGGTTTTCAATAATGCCCAATTTTTTTGACATGTTCATTAAATGTGTTTGGTGGTAGCCCTTTTGTTAACAGATCCACTATCATGAGATTGGAGCTAAAGTGCTTGATTGACACCCTTTCTTTTTGAACTTCTTCTTTGACAGCGAAGTATTTCAATTTCATGTATTTAGCACCTTTTAAATACTTGTCCTTTTTAGAGAAAAAGACTGTAGCAGCATTATCATAATAAATTTTCAATGGCTTGGTAATGCTGTTGACAATTCCAAGTCCTAAAACAAAGTTCTGCAGCCATAATCCATGAACAATGGCCTCAAAGCATGCCACAAACTTAACCTCTATAGTAGACGCAGCGATGACAGGCTGCTTTGCACTCTTCCATGAGACTGCTCCTCTAGCCAAAAGGAACAAGTAGCCAAATGTGGATTTTCTATTATCCACACATCTAGCATAATCTGAATCTAAATATCTTATCACCTCAAGATGATCAGATCTCCTATAAGTGAGCATGTGATCTTTTGTTCCTCATAAATATCTCAGCACTTTCGTTGCAACTTTCTAATGATCTAATCCTGGATTACTTTGATATCCACCCAGCATTCCAATAGCAAAACTAATGTCTAGCTTGGTACAAGTCTAAGCATACCTCAAGCAACCAACAATAGAAGCGTAAGGAATCCGTTCCATTTCTTTGTGTTCCAATTCATTCTTTGAGCATTGCATAAGGCTCAATTTGTCTCCTTTCTAAATAGGAACAACACTTGCAGAGCAACTTTCCTTCTTAAATCTCTTTGTAACTTTGTTAATATATGATTTCTAAGACAATCCTAACAATCCTTACAATCTATCATGGAATATTTTAATTCCAATTACACAGGATGCCTCACCCATATCTTCCATTTCAAAGTTCCCGAAGAGAAATTTCTTGGTCTCATGTAATAAGCCATGATCATTAGTAGCAAGCAAAATGTTATCAACACGTAGAATCAAAATTATGATCTTGCTTCCACTGACCTTCACATATATACATTGATCAACAATGTTCCCTTTAAATCTGAAGGAAGTGGTGGTATCATTGAACTTAAGATACCATTGTCAGAAAACTTGTTTAAGTTCATATATTGATTTCTTGAGTTTACACGCCATGTGTTCCTTTCCTTTAACTTGGTCTATATAAACTTCTTCATCTAAATTCCCATTCAGAAAAGCAATTTTCACATCTATTTGATGAAGCCCTAAATCATAATGAGCTACCAATACCATGATAATTCTAAATGAGTCCTTTTAGAAACAAGAGAAAAGGTTCTCTTTCTAGTTAATATCATCTTTCTGAGTGAAACTTTTAGCAATAAGTCTAGCCTTGTGTCCTTTGATATTGCCATTAGAGTTGCACTTGGTCTTAAAAATCCACTCACACCTAACTTTTTTACAACCTTCAGCCAATTCAACAAGATCCCAGACTTATTGTGATCCCATTGATTTCAACTATTCTTTCATGGTGTCTAACAACTTAACAAAATTATTACCCTCCATGACTTGTGAAAACAAAACTGGATCATCATCAATTCCTAAGTGAAATTTTGTACTCTTGTAAATAAACCACATAATCATTAGAAATGGTAGGTCTTTTTTGTCTTTTAGACCTTAACACCATCTCACCTGGTTCATCCACCATTCATTGGCAACAGTTTCACTATGGGATGTTTCATCATTTATTTATTGTTCTTGTAACTTGTCTAAACGTTCAACAACTGTGGGAAGAGCAACTTGAGAAGAAGTTTTAGGCAAAGGAATTTCCACCATAACTTCTTCAATTTACACTTTACGTGGTTCTATACTCCCACTAATTTCATCATTTTCAATGAACCTTGCATTTCTAGCTTCAACAATTCTTGTATTATGGCTAGGACAATAAAATCTATACCCTTTTGATTTTTTTGGATAACCAATGAAGAAACCACTATTGTTCTTGAATCCAGTTTCTTTTCATATGGATTATAAATTCTTACTTCTACCAGGCAATTCCAAATATGTAGGTGCCTTAAACTGGGTTTCCTTCCTATCCATAATTCAAAAGGAGTTTTTGGAACTGCCTTAATAGCAACCCTGTTTAACAAATACATGGTAGTTTTCAAAACATACATCCACAATGATAAGGGCAAAGAAGATATGCTTCTAACCATATCCATTAAAGTACGATTACGTCTTTCTGCAACACCATTCTATTCCGGTGTACCTGGCATTGTGTATTGAGCACATATGTCATGCTTTTCAATAAATTTAGCAAATGGACTAGGATGTTGTCTAATTTCATCAGACCTTCTATAATATTCACCACTTTTATCAGACCTGATAATTTTTACCTTTCTATCTAATTGTCTTTCAACCTTAGCAATAAACACCTCTAAGCCATTTATTGATTGAGATTTCTCATGCAACAAATAGATATATCTATAACATGAAAAGTCATCAATAAAGGTAATAAAATTCTTATCTCCACCAAAAAATGGAACATCAAAAGGCCCATATATGTCGATGTGTATAAGTTCAAGGAGTTGTGTGCTTCCTGTAGCCTTCTTCTTAATTGTGTGTTTTGTGTGTTTTCCCTTAATACAATCCACACAAATACAAAGATCAGTAAAATCCAAGTTAGGGAGGATTTTATTCTTTACCAATCTTTGTATTTTTTCTTTAGATATGTGACCCAAACATTTATACCACAAGTAAGCTAAATTTTCATCCACTAAACCATGTTTAGTACGAACATTATGATGTAAAGTCAATAGAGTCTCAGTAAATAGATTATCAAATTTTAGTTTATATAAACAATTACAAAGAACACTAGAACCAAATGCCTAAACAAACTACAATATCCATTTCCAAACTTAAAAAATTATCTAGCTGCATTAAGTTTTGACAAAGAAATTAAATTACAAGAAACAAAATAAACATAAAGAGTTTGAAAAAGATCTAAATGATGTCCAGTGTCTAAAATTAAACGATAAGTTCTGATGGCTTCAACTAGAGCTTTGACTCAGTTCCTCATAAGCATAAATTTTTCATTTGTGTTTATGGTTTGGGTTGTAAGGAATCCTTACATCATATTTGAAACATGAGTAGTACATCCAGAATCAATCCTCCAAGTACTATACAAAACTTCTACCAAATTTGATTCAAAACATGCGAAAGCACTAGGCTTACCTTTACTTTTGAACCATGTCTTGCAATTTAGGTAGTCTTTCTTGTAGTGTCCAGGCTTTCCATAAAAATTGCACACATCTTTCTTTTGTTCTTTCTTGTGGATTTAGGCACATGATGCATTAACCTTCGGTGGTCCTTTATTGCCCTTTTGATTCTTTTTTCCTAGTTTCTTTTTAGCTCCTAGTTGACACATGAGATTGACAGTGTCAATTCCTTGTTTCTCTAGCCTTGCTTCCTCTTGAATAAGCAAACTTTGCAATTCTGTCACATTCTATTTGTTCTTTATAGTGTTGTAATTTATTTGGAATAGACAATATTGAGGAGGCAAGGAGTTCATAATGAATTGCACAAGAAAACTTTCATTCACTTTCATTCCCATGGATCCCAATCTTGCTCTATGTGTACCATTTCAATGACTTGCTCATACATGGTTTGAAAACCATCAAACTTCATGGTACTTAACATATCCATTAGTGTCCTAGCAACTGACTTATCGGCAGTGTTAGATTAAAACATACTTTCCATAGATTCCATAAATTTCTTAGCACTGTCAATTTTAGGAATCGTTGAGTTGATGTTCTCTGCTATTGTGCTATTGTCATCTGCATGATCATTAGGCTTAGTCTATTTGATCTTTCCCAAGCATTATGGAAGGATATCTTTTCAGCAATGCTAGCATCAGTAATAGTAGTGGGCTTATCATTCAAGAGTGCCAAATCAAGATTCAGAACACTTTAATGAAACTGAACTTGTACAGACCATTCAAAAAAATTAAGCCCAATGAACGCTTGCAAATGAAGAGAAACAGAGGAAAATGTTGCAAAAGAGATATAATGCTCATACATTAATGCTTTGAGTCATAAATATAAACATGTAATATAGATTCAGATAACATTCATAGAAACATAAAAGTACATTGAAGTTCTCCTTTGGGTAATCTAACAATGTACGACAATAAACATAATTGATGCTTATTATTATTGTTTTAGTTTTCGCATAATTGGCAATTAAATATACTCGCATATCTAATCAAATATTTCAATTAACTACTGTCATGTTTATAATTATAAAATAACTAATTAACCTTTGGGCAATCCTTAAATATTTTATAATCAATAAAATTCAATATACCCATTATAAAGAAAGATATATATATCATCATGTCATCTCAGTAATAGCATCACATAATCATGGTAATTAAATTTTATCTAATTTGACATCTATGGTAACATTTTAATTTGGCCATTTTGGTGGCTAACAAATTATTCATAATATAGATGTCAAAAAAAAAAAAAAAACCATAAAAGTAAATAGACATTAAACTTTAAGATTCGGTCATTTTATTTCAATTCAATTTAATTTTAAAACTCTAATTTAATGCTCTACAAAAAAAGGTGGTCAAAGTCAATAGTCAAAAGTCAAAGTCAATTATCAAAGTCAACGGTCAAACAAGTTCACTAAACGCGTTCGGGTTAAGACTAAATCAAGTCAGATTCAACCCGGATCTATTACCCAGTCCACCTTTAGGCCTTTAAACTTTAATATCCATTTCCTTTCTTTAATGGACTTAAGGTCCAAAAGTTTTCTTTGGGTTGTCCTAGTAATGGGCTAAAAGCCTAACTTATTTTATCAATAAACCAAAGGAAACCGAGCTTTGACTTGGTAATAGGCTAACCATTTACTGGAAATGTGTAGCCATTATTCCATTAAACGCGGGGAATAATTCCGATGATTCTAGCTCTGCATTTTTATAACTGTTTCTCCTTTTTTTTTGAAAAAAAAGAGAAGGTCTGTTCAAACGTAATTTGGTTTGAAAAAACTTATCTGCAAAACACTTCCATCCAAGTTGCATTCAGACGAAAATGTTTCCAATTACATTTAATGATATATATATATATATATATATATTCAACTTGATATAACAAAATCAATTCGGTAACCAAAACTGAAGAAAATGCAGTTTATATGATTTATATATGCAGCGGAAGTTTACAGGAAATATTTCTCAATAATTTAATTAAAGAAGAAATCAATGATCATTAATGGAAAATTACACATTCTTAAACTTATGGCTCGAATACCACATGTTAGGAAATTTCTTAATATTGCAAATCAAACCTTAATATTGCAAAAACATAATACCAAGATCTTAGAACTATATAATTCTCAAGTACCAATAATTAGATAAGAAGACATATCTTGATCCATGGTAAAACCTTTAATTTCAACAAGTTGATCTCCAAAGGATTTGAAGAAAACTGTGTTTCTCTCTATTAACCTCTCTTAGTTTTTGACATAATACTTTTCTTGATAGAGAGAAAAATAATGTTAAAGAGTAGAGAGAAGACCAGTTTCTATTAGGATTCCTTTTATAACTCGTATACCATCAATGTATGCCGTAAATAGAAATATCTCTCTTATTATCAATAGGACGTAAACACCTAATAATTATTAAACCACAATTATTGTTCTTCACGTAAATAAAACTAATAAGAATAGCACATGGACCACAATTAAAATATCTAACATATATTTCTACATTTTATCTCCTTTGATCCTTTCCGATCTCAAATCACCACCATCATATTCACACTAAACTCTCCGCCAGTCACTACCTCTCTACTATTCTTTTCATCACCTTCCCCTTTCCTCCTTTGATTTTCGATCGCCAAATCCGATGCTCCAACCCACCTTTGCGGCAAATTGCTACTGCTGCTAATTACCTAACGCTCTTTTAGTATGAGGGATGAAGAGTAAGGAGAATGAAGAGAATTAGACGGATGGGGAATATGAAGTATAGAAAATAACAATCTTTTATATTGTTTAGTAAGAAAAATGAAAAGTTGAAAGAATAGATGATAATTTTTATTAAACTATATTCACTACAAGAAAAAGGACCATAGCTACTGTAGATTTGGCAGCAGAAACCACTGTTTTTGATACCCAAAAGTTTCTACTATTAAAAAATTGTCATAGCTGAAAGTTTTGCAACTAAAAATGTTTTGGTAGCAAAACATTCCGCTACCAAAAATTGGTATTCAAAACTAAATAATTTGGTCTTTAAAAGTGAACTTAACGTGTAATTTTGCTACCAAAGTTTTTGCTACTAAAGTTTGGTAGCTAAAATGTTTTAGTAACGAAAAAAGCATAATTAACTACCACAATTTAGTAGCAGAAACTTATTTTGGTAGCAAATAGTTTCCGTTACCAAAAACTTATGTAGCTAAAAGTTTGGCTACCAAATGAAATTTGGTAGCAACATATTTTGCTGCCAAAAAGTTGGAAGGCAAAACTCAAAATTTTGGTTTTCTAAAAGTGGACTGGACGTATCATTTTGCTACCAAAGTTTGGTACATAAATCGTTTTGGTAATGAAAAAAGCATAATCAGCTACAATACTTTGGTAGGAAAATGTTTTTACTACCAAATACTTTGGTAGCTGAATGTTTTCACTACTGAAATATTTGGTTTTAAAAACCCATTGGTAGTTAAAATTTCAAGAATTAGCTACCATAAATTTAGCAGCGAAATGTTTTTGCTACTAATATATGTGGTTGTAGTATGTTTTTGTGACCAAATTTTTTGGTAGCAGATACTTATCCAGTCATCAAAGAAGACCTGAATTTGTTACTAAAAGTTTGGTGGCAAAAGATTTTAGCTGCTAATTCATTGTAGTAAAATTGTGTAATTTTTGGTTGCAAAAATGCATATTATTTGGTAGCAGAATCCTATTTTATTTGGTACCAAAATAAAAAACAAAACCTTATATTTTTCACAAATACATGCAAGAAAATAAAATTAAAGACAATTTAAAAACAAAATGTATCATATTAATAGCTTCAACATAACTTAATATAGTTAAGAATCCAAAGCAAATATCCCAATAGTCATACTTAAAGAAATTTATTTACTAGTAATCAATATTTGTCCGACACTAGCAACAGTATTAAACAAACAGGGGCTGGCGAAGGCGGTGGTGGCTGATCTTTGCGTCTCAATGTGAAGAACAAAGGATGCTTCAAAGACATATTAAGCATTGAGGAAGCCTATTAATTACCTCTTTTGCTTTCTTGTTATGGCATCCTCTTCTTTTATATAGGCCTCTATTTTTATAAAAAGACATCATTGTCCTTGAGTTCCTTTTGAAGATTTGATATCGTTCCTTGTTGTGCAGTCTCTCCATCCCTTTAGGACCTTTTTTCTTGGTACCGGACCTGTGCCACGCTTAAAACCTTACCTTGTATATCATTTGCTCAACATAACTTGAGAGTAAATATCTTCCTCTCCCTCATATTCGAGCTGTGAGCACTCTGATAATTGAGCTAACCATTCATCAGGAGCAGCTATTATTTTGTTCTGCATTATTTAAAATGTTTCAAACTTATAAACTAAGCCTATTTGTAATTAATTGGTTATAACTAATTTTTCAGTTAGACGTAGTGTAAAGCTCTCACATGCTATAATAAAAGCAAAAAATGTACTGTAGTATAAAACTCTCACATTCCATAGTGTTTATAATTATAACTAGTAGTTCTAACCACTATGCCCAACACTTTATAATACTATCTATATAATAAAATGAAACAGTAAAGATTGAAACATTCTTATATATTCTTTTTTGGCTTGGCTAGTTAGCTACCATCCTTTGGCAGTGCAATGAGAATTTTTTAATACCTCAAAGAATCCTCCAAAAGTCCTCTCACTTGAGTGGGATTATGTGTTCATCACAAACAAAATATAAAGATGTTAATCTACATAAGTTTTTAGACTAGAAAGATAATTACTTCAAAGAAATGATACCTGAACATCCTCCAAATATTGGATAAAAAATTTTAAGCTGTAAATACGCTTGTTAGCGTCTTTGGCTTTATTTTTAGAGGCAATCTTCGATCTATACTGTAAATGAGAAAAGAACTATTAAATACAGCAAAATTGCTTTATATCTAAATTTTGGCAGCATCCCCCATGTAATATCAACAAATCCAAAAAGTACATAACATAATAACTTGTAAACAAGACATCCAACAGTCCCTCAAGATAAATGTATATATCGAAATTCACATACTCAAGTCTATATATTTATTTACCTTCCATTTCGCATTTGCAAAACAAGAATCAATCATCCACTATCAGTCTTTTTCCTTGATGTACTTAATCGATGGGTTTTCCAATGGATCTTTTTTTATCCTCAATGTAGTCCTCGTATATTTTTTGACACCTATATATATATATTGTTTGAACCGCTTGAAAAAGTGATAGTCCACAATATCTTTCAAATGGGGATTTTTTTTCCCCTCCAAATCCACATCAAATAGTTCCTAAATGGATGAATTTGTCAAGATTCCTTTTAATTATAGGATGCGTCTATTGACACTTCTTATTTTACTTTTTACATACTTTCTCTTTAACTACCCCTCGATCAGATGTAATATTCTATAGTTATTAATTTGTCTATGCATTCGGCTTTCTTGCTATCAAGAACCTTACCCCAGTTGCTAAATTGGACATGTTGGTGTACAATCAAACCGACTTGGTTTGAAAACTTTGTAAAATACTTTCATTGAGCTCGCATTTCTACTTTCCTATATTTCACTCCTAATTGTCATGGAATTTGTAATAAAAGGTGCTTCTATTGACAACTCTTGTTTTACTTTTTACACACTTTTTCTTCAACTACCCATTAATTAGATGTAAAATACAATAGTTAGTAATTTGTCTCTGCATTCTGCTTTCTTGCTATCAAGAACCTTAACCTTATTGTTGTGTCATGCCCCGAAGTAGAGGTAATGACGTGGCGGTTTATTTAGTTTAATTAAGCAAGCTTTAGTTAAAGATTGCCAAGTTAAGGAATTAATTAATTACTAAAAATGTGATAAATTTAAAACTTTTAATTGGTTATTAGGAATAATAAAAGAGATAAGAGAAAAATAGAATAAAATAATTACAGAGAGAAAGGAGGATGTGTATTGGATCCCACTGGACCCACAACTTGTGCACATATATAGTATCAACAATATTTTAATTTTACAACCATAGTCTAATATGAGAAAAGAAAGTCAAGGAGTTACATGCCTTAATTTATTGCTATAAACAACCTACTCAGGTCTTCTACTATTGGCAAGTATGCTAAGTGGACACTCAGTCGGTCCTAAGCTGTATCCCACCTAGAAAGGGAAATGTTTGAAAACAAATAAAAAGAGAGTAAAAGGCTTAGTAGGACTAAGCTTTAAAAACACTTAATTTAAATATAAAACCTAACATTCAGGAAAATAAATTAGAAAACATAATTAAATAAATACTTTCAATTAAATCATTCTCACCAAAATAGTTCGTCCAAAAAGGATTATATTATCTTTTCTTAAGCAAACCATATGTATCACCACCGTAGTGGCCTAGCTAGATTTTGAAACTTTACCCCAAAGTCTCATGCAATACAACCCGATCTCTAAATATGGCATCATGCCCATCTATGCATTTCTATGGTTGTTAAAATCTCATTTTTACCTAGTGTACTTACTTACATCCATTATGTGGTTCATTATGAACATAATTTCATTCAATTGTTTATGAAAACATTTGATAAAAATCCTTTTTCAATTATTCATTGAAAACGTTTTGAAAGAATCTATTTTTAGGCCAAAACCATTTGAAAACCTGGCTACCAAAGAAAGGAGTAGAAGTGCTACCTTGGTATCCTATGTTGATGCCCAACACTGTAGTCCTGCTTGCTATACGTTAGCTCCACGGAACCACGAACAACCTTAAATGTGGACTAAGTTCGTTAATATCTAACTTAGGATACTCTACACTACTAAGTTACCTCATGGTGTTCTAGTGTGCCATTTAGGTTCATAAAATCATATTATAAAGTTAAAATCTCAATCTGGGTTTAAAATAGTGAAAACGGGTAGAAAACGATCATTTTAATAGAGCCCAGTTGGCTTGCCGAAGTTCCTGATCCGGCCTACTGAACTCCACAATTTGGCTTACCAGCCTTATAGGGTTGGCTTGCCGATAAGTTGAATCTGGCATGCCAAACTCATGAGTCTGGCCTGTCGATGAGCAACATCGGCTTGTCGAACTGAAAAAATCTAGAAATTTCAATACTTGAGCCTCGGCCTCTCTAAGCTCGAATCTTCATTTCTAACTTGTTTTCTCAGTTCCTAGGCAAACAAAACATTCATAAATGATAGAAAAACATAGTAGAATACTTTTAAACTAATGGAAACAAGAGTTGCAAAGAAAATTTTGAAGAAATCCATAAATGAGAAAAATAGAAAAAAATAAAAAAACTTGATTTAACTCCATTTTTCATTAAACCAAGCCTAGATTCTAGATGTTTTGAGTCCTAATAACTTAGATTTAAGATTTTCTAAGCTCATAACACTCAGATTGGAACATTTATGGAAATCTCAAAACAAAATTTTAAAGTTTTAGAGAAATGAATCTAACCTTGAATTGGATGTTTTTGAGGAAGATTTGGAGCTTGAATCCTCATTCCTTAGCTTCAATCAAGTAGGAGGAAGACTTATGCTTGAAGTTCTTGAATCAAAATTTGAGAGAAAAAGGAGAGAAAGAGTGATAGTGTGAGAGAAAGAGGGAGAGACAAGAGAGGGAGAGAGAGTCTGAGAGTGAGAGTGAAAGAGTGAGGGGGAGAGATTAAAAAGAGAGAGGGGAGAGTAAAACTAGGGATGAAAACTTTGTGCCATCCACAGTTTTACAAAAAGAGACGTAGTTGGCATTTGACAAATTATTTTGTTCTAAAATTTCAAAATAGCAATTAAAATAATAAAAGATGAAATAAATTCAAAAACACTATGATTAATCAAATTAAGTTTAAATTACATTTAGGCACACTAATACACTATGTTATACGTAAATTCTACTTAATAAATTTTGAGGTGTTACAACTCTCTACCCTTAAAAGAAAATTCGCCCTTGAAATTACAGATCACTCAGAAACAAAATAAATGTAGATATAACTCCCATATAGTGAATTCTAATTCTCAAGTAGCCTCATCAGCCTAATGATATTGCCACACGACTTTCACTAACGGTATGTCATGACGTTGCAAGTTGATCACTTTTCGATCGATAATCTCGACTGGCACCTCCTCATATGTCATGTCCTCCGGATCTGCACATCATGGAATGAGACTATCTTGCTTTGCTTGGGGGGACACTTCCAAAGCATTGACATGTGAAACCATGTTGCAAATAAAGGTAAAAGGCATATGGAATAGGTGGAGGACGTGGACAGGCGTGTACGCTAGAAGTATTGGATTGGAAACGAAAACACGCTAAAAAAATTAATTACTTGAATGATGATTTTATTATTTATTTTTTTTATTTTCCGCACTGATGTTGATTCAAGACTTGATTTATTTTCTTATAGACTTTTGAGATTGTTTAATATTTCTTTAATTGTGGTTTCTTGAGAACTACGCCATGTTTCTTTATTTTGATATGGTTAAAATATTTAGATATATAAGTATTTTTCTCGAGAGACTTAAACATTGTTTAAAGTTTTGTGTGATTATAATTTAGTAAATGATTGTATTGTAAACTAACCATTTCTACAAGTGATTGATTAGCCGAACACTATAGGTGTTTCGTTGAGCTAATCGAGGCAAAAAAAGCAAATTCAGTAAGTTGTTTCAAAAAAATTTATGCATGTTTTCCTATGATATCTGTTTAAGTATAAGTATTTTATTTGAATTGTTTATATCTAAATTATGGTAATAACAGTAAAAGTAATGATTATTGTGACGTTCGTAAGGGGGCGTTACATGTATGGTATTAGAGGAGATTTTCATTTCCAATACACATCACCACACATCTGTCCAAGTCCTCCAAGTAAGTATATTTAAAGTAAATTATATGAATGTAAGTTTGATGATATATATAAGATTTAGTTGTTTAATTATAAATGCCCTTCTATATAATTTAGTAGTGAAATCCTATCTCATAAATTGGAAGATGATCCCTAAGCTTCTAATTCTTTTGGGAAATCAAAGATGAATGACCATGGAAGAATGCAAACTTGTGCTTAAACCAAGGAAAGACTGATGACGATGATTATTGGACTACAAAGGCAACTCGAAGAGCAAAGAAGAGAGATTGAGGAACTACGAGCTAATGGGCAAGGAGGTGAAAGACTAGGAAATGACATGCCACCTCCTCTTCCTCCTCCTCTGCCACAAGTAGAGGAAGTCCTAGCTCCTATTCTAGAACCAAGACTCGCCCCTCAAAAACTGTTGCTAGTTAGATGGAAGAGAGTTAAGCTAGCAGACATTGAAGGTTCTAAGGATCCCCTAGTTGCTCAAGGATGGTTGAAGACAATTGAGGCCATTTTGAACCTGATGGGTTTCACAGAAAATGAGAAGGTCCTCTGTTGCTTATACCACCTCACCATGGAAGTCAAAATATGGTGGGACAGAATCAAACAAAGCAAGAACGTAGACAAGATGACATGGGCTAATTTCATTCATGAATTCAGCATGAAGTTCTTCCACATGAGCATTACTTGGAAACATTACGATGAGTTTGAGAACCTGTGCTAAGAAGATATGTTAGTTACCGAGGTGGTAACTAAATTTGACCAGTTGGCACGCCTTTGCCTAGGGATGATTGCCGATGATAGTGAAAGGGTTAGAAGGTTGGTCAGAGTCCTCAGGCATGAGATTGCTGCAATTGTTGATGGGGCAAGTTCACCCAGAAACCGAGAATAGGTTGTCTCAAGGGCCCAAAGAGAAAAATTCCATCTATCAAAGTTAAGGAGAAACCAGCCTCAACTAGGTCAATTGGTGAATAATGCAAACACTTAAAATCGACCTCAGGGTAGAAACAACAACAATAACCAGAACTGAATGAACAATAAAAGGAAGGGCAACTTCCAGAACTAGTAGGGCCAAGGTAATAAGAAGTAGAATGGTGGCTAGTATAACAACAACAACAAGTAGATGTAACCATGTGCCAAATGTGGAAAGAAGCATTTGAGTGAATACCGTCTTGGAACAAAACAATCTTTTATTTGCAGACACGAGGGTCACTTTTCTAGGAACTACCCTACCTAGTTCAATGCTCAAGGTTAGCAAAAAGCCCTATAGGCTCAACTTCACCATATGCAAGCCACCTTGGAGGGACCACTCATAAGCCAGGAAGACTTAAAGCTCCACCTACCAATGCTCGTATTTGTGTAATGACGAAGGAACAAGTGGCAGACAAAACCTCCAATGTCGTCACAAGTCAGATCTTAAGCCTTTCATTTAATTCACATGTTCTTTTTGATACGGGTGCTATGTATTCATTTGTATCCTCTTCTTTTGCTAAGAAGTTAGAAGAACATCAAAAGCCCATGAGACAGGGGTTCACTACAACACTACCCTCTGGGGAAGTGATGATGTCTATGCATTATTTGAGTACAGTTCCTTTGTGGATTTCTAAAAAAGAACTTTTTGTCGATTTTATTATAATCGATATATGTGACTATGATATGATTCTCGAGATGGATTTCCAAAGTAAGTATAATGCTTCTATCGAGTGCTAAAGACAAAAAGTGATTTTTCATCCAGAAGGTGAGAGAGATTCGTGTGGGTAGGTGAGTCAAGAAAGAAGCCAAACATGTTTTGTCAGTTATGAAGGCAAGAAAGTTGTTAGCAAGTGGCTGTATGGGTTATTTGCAAACATTGTAGATAAGAGCCAAGAAGAAAAGACAAAGATTGAAGATGTTTCAGTGGTTTGAGAATTTCCAAAGATATTTCCAAAAGACCTACCAACCTTACCTTCATATAGAGAAATTGAATTTGAGATCGAGCTTGCTCCAGGCACTGATCCAATTTTCAAGGCACCGTATAGAATGGCCTAAGCTGAATTAAAAGAGTTGCACTCCCAACTAAAGGAACTTCTTGGTAAAAGTTTCATCCGACCTAGTCACTCACCATAGGGAGCACCAGTTTTGTTTGTGAAGAAGAAGGATGGCTCCATGAGACTCTGCATCAACTATTGAGAATTGAATAAGGTGATGATAAAAAGCAAGTACCCATTGCTCTGAATTGATGATTTGTTTGATCAGCTTAAGGGTGCTTCTGTGTTTTCGAAGATAGATTTGCTATCAGGATATCATCAGCTAAAGATAAAAGAAGGAGACGTTCCAAAGATAGCTTTTAGATCAAGGTATGGTCACTATAAATTTGTGGTTATATCTTTTGGTCTAACGAATGCACCTACAGCTTTTATGGACCTGATAAATTTAGTGTTCAAGGATTACCTCGATAAATTTATCGTAGTGTTTATTGATGATATTCTTGTTTATTCGAAGAGTCAGGAAGAGCATGCAGAGCACCTGAGGATTATGCTAGAGACCTTGAAGAGACATAAGTTATACATAAAGTTCTCTAAGTGTGAGTTTTGGCTCACCGGTGTATCTTTCTTGGGACATGTTCTATCAAAGAATGGAATAATGATGGATCCTACTAAGGTTGAGGCAGTTCTTAACTGGAAGCTACCTAAGAATGCAAGTGAGATAAGAAGCTTCTTCGAATTAGCTGGGTATTATCGAAAGTTTGTAGAGGATTTTTCCAAGATAGCATCGTCTTTCACGAATCTAACTCACAAGGGGAAGAAGTTGAATGGACCGATGAATGCTAAAAGAGCTTCTAGGAATTAAAGAAAAGGTTAACTACAACTCCAGTTTTGGATATTCCGAAAGGGAATGGAGGTTTTGTTATTTATAGTGATGGTTCTAAAATAGGCCTAGGTTAGTGTTGATATAGAATGATAGGGTAATTGCTTATGCTTTGAGACAACTGAAGGATTACGAGAAGAGCTACCCTACTCATGACCTTAAGTTGGTGGCCGTAGTTTTTTCATTGAAGATTTGGAGACATTACTTGTATGAAGTTTAATGTAAGATCTATGCCGACCATCAAAGTTTGAAGTACTTTTTCACTCAGAAAGACCTGAATATAAGTTAGCGAAGATGGTTAGAACTAGTGAAAGATTATGATTGTAAAATCTTGTACCATCCATGAAAGGCAAATCGGGTGGTTGATGCTCTAAATAGGAAGACTGTTGTAACATTGATGTCATTGCAAGCGATGTCCCAGCCTTTAAAAAAAAGAAATTTTGGACTTCAATTTGGAACTTATATCAAGATAGCTTTCAATATTGACACTTGCTCCATCATTGTTTGAAGAGATTCGAGGCAAACAAGATAAAGATGCAAGTCTAGCAAATATCAAGTAGGAAATCAAGGAAGGAAGATGTGAGGCATTTCAAGTTGCCGATGATGGAACTCTATATCTAAAGAACTGCTTATGTGTTCCTAATGTTGATGGTTTAAGGGAAAGGATCTTAGTAAAAATTCATAATACTCCTTATTTAATCCATCTAGGTACGACAAAGATGTGCAATGATTTAAGAGACTACTTTTGGTGGTTTGAAATAAAGCGTGGTGTGCAAAGTATGTAAAGAAATGTTTGACTTGCCAATAAGTTAAAGCTGAACACCAAAGGCCTGGCAGCAATTTGCAGTCAATTCAGATACTTGAGTGAAGTGGGAGGAGATTACAATGGATTTCATCATAGGTTTGCCAAGAACTATGAATGGATATAATGCCATTTGGATTGTTATTGATAGATTGATGAAGATGGCACACTTCATCCCCATTAAAATTAGCTACTCTTTGGAGCGATTAGCAGAGCTTTATGTCAGAGAGATAGTGAGGCTTTATGGAATTCTTAAGTCTATTATCTTTGATCATGACGGTAGGTTCACTTCCAATTTTTAGAAAAGTGTATAGACCAAGTGTTAGACGTGTATGCCCTAAGAAGTAAAAATGTAATATGTTTTTGGAGACATTTTTATTAATAAAGAATTCATTTATTATTTATATACCAAATCTTGTCCTCTTTACGTTCATTTTTGTTAAATGTATGATAAGCAAATAATAGTCTAAGACTGTCGGTTTAAGAATTGGGCATATGATGGACAGATTATGCGAAAGACACGGTTCTTAAGGTGACGGTCTAAATCGTAAGATTCATAATCGATGGAATAAAGTTGGACGCTTTATTCATATAAGGATTGTTATGTTGTCTATATCCCTATCGGGAGATGGTCTGTCTTGGCCATCGGAGATGGACTCCGTGAACAAAAATATTGGCACATTGTCATAGGTGACGATGTGTTGGATCGGGACATAAAGTGAATTGATGTAGATTAATAATTCTGTCTTAGTAAATCGATTCACTTTGGAAAATCATTTGTATTGTATCTTAATCTTGAGATGAATAGTGGGCCCGTTGTCTTGGCTTGTGTCTTTTGATATATCAAAGGGTAACACTCACATTTTAATAGTGGTATGCATGCCGGTACATTAGAGGCATGACTCTTGATAGCGTAGTTTTGTTATTTATAGATATAGAATTCATAGCTCCTCTTTAGAAGTAGTGATATCCTCTTATATACGTTATCCTGTAATTGAAAAACTGGAGCGCTTAACCATTTGGATACATAGGTGTAACCGAATGGTATACTGCCTTTGGATGGTAAGTTTTCTGATGGAAAGATAATGAAACGTAAGATAAAAATAATTAAGAAGGTAAGACAGAATTTGTCCTTAAGCCGATTATGGATAATCCTATGAGGATACAATATATTATAATATGTCACGAAGACTTAACTATACGGGTTTTGTAACTCTATTTAGTTTGAGAGAAGCTTTTAGTAGAGTAGTGTTGGAGTTGATAATTATGAAATGTGTATCTATGATATTGAGTTTCAAAATTATCGGGAGCTTGAACTATGTAGGTCCATTTGGTCCCTTTTGCTAGCTCACAAAAATCCCGTAACGATACGGCATGCTTTGCTAATAATTGATGACTTATGTCAGATTTATCAGATTGATTGAAATTTAGAAGAATCAAATAATTCATGTCTGTTTATCGGTTGAATTAATTTTGTGGTAAAATTAATTCAAGATAAACTTGTTGAATTATTAGGATCGGATAATTCTTGTCTGTTTATCAATTGATTTATTTTTGAATAAATTAAATCAAGATAAACTTGTAGAATTACTAGGAATTCATTTATTTTCCTAGAGATTATCTAGATAAAGTTGTTTTACTTAGATAACTTTTTCATTGGATTATCTGAATTAAAACTGAGACTTTATCCTATAGAATCTCAGGTGGAAAATAAAAGATTTGTTGAGATTTTTTTTCGATAGTTTGGCATGCCGATCTTCAAGTTCGGCCTGCCGATGGGACAAGCTCGGCCTGCCTATGCGCGAAAAAAAAATCACATGTTTTCACGCAGATTTCATCAGATAATGATCTGAATTTGATTCTGATTCGAATTTTTGAGACCTTATCTGATAAGGACTGACCCTACTAGACCCAACTTCTATAAATAGAGAGTGAGTTTCATAAGTTATTTAGATTAATTGAGAGATTAAGAGTGATACTCTGCTGGTGAGAATCTGAAACTCCCTAAGAGCTCTTGTTCATAAATCATGAACACTAGCTTTGGGTTCTCTCAATTGGTTGGAAGGAGAATCACGTGGTGGAAAAGCTATACGTGTTAGCCTACACTCACTCCAATCGTGGATGGAGAATAGCAAAGAAAGCCAGTTGGTTGAGGTTCTTCTAGAACATTACTTCTCTTTACTGATTGCAGGACCTTTTCGGCACACAAAGGTTAATAAGATCTGGTTAATTTACGCATATAGCATGTCAAATTTGTGTTTTGGAAAATACTTTGATATAAAAATTTTAAAATTCTACTACGTACTATTTTTTCAACACCACGATCGGTACTAAGTTGCACTTTAGCATAACTTTTCACTCTCAGACTGATAGCCAAACGGAGAGAACGAATTTGATTTAGAGGATATGCTTCACGCCTGTGCCCTAGATTACAATACAAGCTAGTGTAAGATGTTACCATTAGCACAATTTGCTTATAACAATAGCTATCAAGCGACAATTGGAATGGCACATTATAAGGCTCTTTATGGGTAAAAGTGTAGATTGCCTTTATGTTGGCATGAAGTTGGAGAAAAGAAGATGATGGAAAGTGATGATAGCGACAAGATAGATTTTGTCAATAAAACATCTGAAATGGTAAAATTGATACGTAAAAGAATTGAAGCTGTTCAGAGTCGACAAAAAAATTATATCAATAAAAGGAGAAGGCCCTTGGAATTCACTGTAGGAGATTCTGTGTCCCTAAAAATTGCACCAATGAAGGGAGTTATGAGGTTCGGGAAGAAAGGCCAAAGTCGCCCGAGGTGCAGCAGACTTCGCTAGAGCCACGCCAGTGCAGGAGCTTCACCAAAATCACGCGAGGTGTAGCTATGCAGGAGCCATTGCCGGACCCATGGACACCGCCGCTATCTCACCCAGAAAGTGTCAACGCCTTCATTGTGTGCTCACCATAGCCACGCCGTGGCCACTCGCAGAAGACTTCGGAGGCAAAGCCGGCTGCTTCCATGACTCCAACGTCTACTCCCCCCCCCCGTCTCCAACGACAACGCCTGTCCCTCTCTCGACTCCAACGATGACATGCCCGACGAGGAAGGCTAACCAGATGTGATAAAGGGAGGGGAGAGAGAAGCTTGGAAAGAAAAAAAAGAAAAAAAAAACCTGTCAACTTTATTCCAATAGGGGCAATTTTGAGATTTTGGTTAGTTGTGTATACTGATTTAAACTAATTTGGTCTATTTACTGACTCTATAAAAACCTAGAGCTATTAATTTTTAATCATGATCCATATTGGTCTATTTACCTCTTTCTCCCATTTTGCTTTAAAACAAAGTATCATCTTCATGTTTCGTTTATCATAACAATTATGTCCCTTCCCGCCCCCCAAAGTGTTGCGTACATTTTTCGTTTCCTGAAAGATTGTTTATTAATTAGTCGTAATATTAGTTCTGCAAACATTAGGAATAGCAATTTTTTTTACGCGGGAAAATACAATATTAAATGAACATGTCTGCACAGACTTGTGCAAGCTGCAAATATCAAATTAAGTTTATTTTAAAAAATAATTGTCAGGTCCTATTTTTATCAAATCCACCAGGAGACATGACATTTTATTTAAAAACTAGTTTATAGCCTTGATGAATCCTGAAAGGATAGATAATAAATAGAGATCATAATAAATATATATTATATTTAATTATTCAAACATCAAATTTCCGATATTTCGACCCTATTTAAACAATAGAAATTCTCCCAACTCCATTCAGGAGTCTAAATTTCGCTGAATATATAGTCACCATGGTTAAATTAGCGATTAATGCGACATCTTTCTTAATAATGGTGGCAGCAGCCACATTAATTTTGCAAAAAACAGATGGTGCTGTTGTACGTGCCGTAGGAGACTCCATTGGTTGGAAAGTTCCTCCTAATAATTCTTTTATACAACCGGGGCCTCCAATCATAAGTTTGTAGTTGATGATTTTCTGAATGAGTATAAACATAACATAAAACACCCTGCCACACAATAGTTACATACACAGTTGGCCACATATATATATAAGCAAAAGCATTTGGCTTTCAGTAATTGATTTTCTTGGACAAGAGTATAAGATTTTCATTAGAACGTCCTTGATAGCATCCTAGAAAATGAAAAAATTTCTTTATTGTTGGCTTGTAAATGCTTCTAAGCTAGCCCATCAAATATTTCCTATCTGTCAAACATTATCAGAACCTTTTTAATCCCATGTAATTTTACAGTTTCACTAAATAGGATAATAAGACGATCTCAAATTGTAATTTGCAGTGTTTAAGTTTGAACCTGGAGCCAACGGCGTGGCTGCATTGTCGAAGGGAGATTTCGATACCTGCAACGTTTCCAATCCGCTAGCTGCGACGGACATGCCTACTATTGCCCAGTTAAATAAAGCTGGCGATATCTTGAATGTGCATTGTGTGGTAGGCCAGAAATTTGCTATACACGTTGCTCCGCTAGTTCCATCTATGTCACTTCCACAAGCTAGTGTAAATTTTAGTACTGGAACTACGCCAAACGCAAAAGCTTCTTCGGCCAGTACTGGTAACATTGGAGTTTTGTTTGGATAACAAGAAAGGGCTCAGAAACGTGTGCATTTAGTAATGGCACCACTATTATATGTACTTAATTGATTAGGACAATCGCTTGGCTGTTCCATGTATGAGCTAGTTTCGTGTGTTTTACAATAATAATAGTTCCTTGATATTTTATGACCCCGATTACTAGTACTCGCTTGAATGCGAACATGATTTGAATCTAAAAATATCTCCATTTTCTTTTTCCTTGACTTGTACGTTGGTTCAAAATTAAAAAGCAAATACTAGTCTGAGTCCCAAAAACCCCTTTTAGGATTCTTTCACCTACATATTAAATAGAGAAATGTTATGATAACTTTTTCATAGCTCTTCTTCTCACTTTTTTTTATTTTTCCTTGTCACATAAAATTTTACTCTCTTAGAGAATAAAGCATAATTATATATTATCATTTTACCTTTTACTACAACTTTTCCATTTTAGAGGGTCATATTTGCAAATAAACGCTTCACATCTTCTTATTCTTTCTTTCTTTCATTTTTTTTTTTTTTTTTGAAAACTGTAAGTATCTCGATTAATATGCCATGATCACTTATTTGCATGCGTATGTAAGCTAGATACTTTAGAAAATGGTGATAAACATTTATCATAAAATTACACAGCACTAGACGATTTACCAATCAAAAAGAACTCCTGATTAAAAAAACACACAGCCGAAATTATTTTCAAGCACATCATCCAAATCGATTGATCCTCCAACTGAAGAACTCGTTTTCTTGATAAATGTATGAAATACACCTTCCTTAACCATTCAAATTCAATGAATGAAATGTTGGATTATACCCTCGTCATTACTACAATTAATTCATTAGATGATGGCTATTAGACAAAACCGTTGTCATAAGTAACGCGGCACAAAAATATCTGTGTTTAAGATTTTCATACTGCACTTTAGCCGACGATTTTAAAGAAAATGTAGTCTAATATATATTATTTAACGAGGTTACCATCATCAAATAATCTGTCGTACGCACGGTGTTCAAAAAATAAACCTCAAAGAACCCAGATGAGTACTTCTTTTCACTCGCTAGTCTCTCTCCATCATTCCAGTTCCTCTTTCTCTCCCTCACCGCTGTCATCTCATCTTGTGCTTGTCATCGCCTCCGTCACTGTGTTCTCCGCTCCTCCTAGACCTCTCCTTGCCCTCACCTTCATCATATTTAGACCTCACTGTCCTCTCGTCTACTCCTCAAGTCCACCACCACCCGGGTCGCCTCTTTGAGTCCTCCTTCGGGTAAATTCCCTTCCTCACATAGTTTTAGTTAGTTCTAGTTATTAATTAATGTTAATATTTTTGTTATTTATGGTTATTAGTTTTAGTTTTAATTTGTTTTGGATATTAGCTTTGAGTTGCTTTAATTAATTTTTTAGTAATTAATTTTATTAATTTAAGTTAATAACGGTTTTTTCATTAAGTTTTTAGTTATTATTTGTTTATAATATCAACCAATATTAGTTTATGTGATTTCAATGAATGTTGGTATATTAGTATGTTAGATGGGGCATATTATTATTTATATTAAAATCTTACTATGTTTTGTTTAATTTTGGTTATTTATTTAGTGATTTTGTTGATCACAAATATTTTGTGATTAATTAGGTTATATATATTTTTTTCATTTGCTATTGATTAATGTTGAAAAAGAATTCAATACGTCAAATGATGAAATCATTGATGAGGATGAGCATATAAATGAGCAAGAAGATGGGTATGAGCTCTGAAATAGGGAGCCATTTAATCCTGTTAAGGATGGGAAATGGTGAACAACCTTAATGAAGCATGTTTCAATGTCAAGTTTGAAAGGAGAAAAGATTCAAATAACATTTGACTAAAAAGATCAAAATATTAGAAAAGAGGGAAGAGCTCCAAAGATACATTGGAGTTTTAATTTGGGAGCACACTCCCATAACCATAAAGGATCGGAGAGAGAAGATAAATAAGGATAATGTATTGTTGCATCCTTCATTGTTTTGGAGATCATGAGGAAGACGTTGATGACAAGAGCCTCTAAGATGGCTTATGAATTTTGTAAAACTTTAAATCAACTTTTATTACTGGCGTGAAGATGACCCCAATGTTTTCAAGCACTTGAGAAAAGTGATCAAAAATTACCCTTCCATTAGTGTGAACCAAAATAAGGAATACAAGCTTAGTAAGGAGCAAAAAGCGATTTCTCAAAAATCCAAGGAGATAAGAGATGCATTCAATCTCAAGCAATCATGAGAGAGAGGGGGAATATAGGAAAATGGAGGAAGAATAGGTAAGTAAAATTTATTTACTGTGTTTCTATAAACTTTGTAATCTTTATACAAAATTTAAGTAACCTCACCTTTAATACAGGTGAGACTACATAACACAAGTTCTCCTTCTTCTCTTCACATCATATGGAAGTTCATCTGACAAAAGAATGATGGAGCATTTAAAAATCTAAGATGCAAAAAGATTGGCTAACTAATTATGAGTTACTCAATGTTTTTAACTTTTAGAGTGGTAAAATTAATAGTATTTCAATTTGTGATCGAGAATTTATTTATTGTGTAATTATAAGACGATTATGTGAAGTAAGAGTCACAAGGCATGTTCCAATCTCAAGGGACATGAGATATATTGACCATCATATTGGAAATCTGGAACATTTAGATGGGTTCAATGTCAATCTCATTTTGTCAAGTAGTCCAACTATTTTCATTCCATTCCTAGGTCAAGCTTCAACTGAGAAGTGATCGAGCTATATAAGGAGGTGGAAATGATGGATTCTAAGTTCTTCAAGTGGGAAGAGATTATGAGAAGTTAAGCTTGAGGGAATATCACCACATCCTATCGGGAAAAAAATGTAGCTATGATAGTGAAACAATACACTAGTGTGAAGGCAAGTTGCACATTTCATATAATGCCAACACCACCTATGGAACCGCCCTCATTAAGTCTCAATGAGGATGCCCTTTGCCTTTTTCTAATACCTTTAATAGCTGAGAAAGGTGGTGCTATTTAGTTAACTATCTTTGAGGGAGGAAGGACGTGAATGGATACTTTCCTCATGGATATCCTTCACTATAGGGCACTTCGTGCAAGTAATGTGCACATTACTATTAATACTTGTTATGTGAGGGATGCATCTTTATCTTTCCCAATAGAGAAAAATAATGCATGAGAGACACTTTTGGAGGACTTGTGACTTGTCCCAAAGCACAGATTCAAATTGGGTTGCTAATTCCAACTTAACAAAGCTCCAATTGACCAACAACATTGGCTGGATAAAGAACCTATGGACGAGTTAATCACAAAAGGTCATGGAAAGAAAACAATGGGGAAAAAGAGACAACCAAAAGATGATATAATGTAGGCAATACAACCAACTAATGATTGCAAAAGATTTCCTCCAATTAGAACAAGTTTATATAAGTACTCCAAACAATTCATGAACAACTTTAGCATAATAGTGATTATGATGCCTCATGACATTATCCACATCAAGGTTTGGCCCTTTTTCTCATTGTTTAGAATATTAATTGGTTTGCCCACTTTACTCATTAGTATGGGAAGTGTCATGGCATATGTTTGGCATGAAATTTTCTCTACACTTTTCATTAATTGTCAACAATCTTTTTTTTACTTGTTACTTGTAATAGAGAACAATTTTTTTTTTTTAATGCAGATATTTATGGCACCATTGTCATTCCAAGTAACAACTTTATAAATATAGGTTCATCAACCCAAGGATCACTTTTTATATGCCCTGCCAAACGAAGGTTGTAATTGAAGAACGAGTAAGGAGCCTTGTGAATTTTTGGATCATATAAAAGCCGGCCAATGTTATTTTATACCATATAATAGTGGGGATCATTAGATATTAGCCCTTATTTACCCTAAAAAAAGTTAGGGAAATATGGCTGTATCTACTTGACCATGAAGTACGCCCCAACTTCAAAACGATGATTCAATTATAAATGTATTATTGTTAACTATATTAGTTATTATTGTTGATTTATAGCATATATTTTTTTGTTGAGTGCACTTGGACCAATGTATTTAGGGCCTTAAATGAGTGGAAGTTGATTACAAAAACTCATGTCACCTACAATGTACCTCAAGAATTTAACAAATTTCTATTGCCAAAGCTAAGCATTTTGCTTTTATAAAATTGAAATCTAGTTAAAAATACATGAATTATATTTAAGACAAAACCTTTAATCCTTTTCTAAAGTATACCAATCTAATAGGGAGACAAAAAATACGGCTATTTTGTACTAAGATGAATGTGAGATATTATATTATTATTGGGGGACACAAGTCGTGATAAGCCAGAATATCATATTAATGAGCATATGATTAGTTCCTTGAAGAATGTGGAGACTATATACAACAACACATTAAACCATAAATTTATTAAAATTTTATTCATATATTTAGTTATTTTGAAATTTTTAATATAGTGCATTATGTCATCAGTGAATCGTGAGGCAAGTATAATGGGTCGAATATGGTAATAAGCACCTCTGGGAAAAATGAAAGAAATCATACATTTTTGTTTGACAGTTTAAGACAATAGATGGTAGTTTCCATAAGAAACCGTTGTCTAATTAAAAAACCAAAAAAATATTTGACAATAGTTTCCTCAATTTATGCACCATTCGCTCTTTATGTGATCCCAATAAACATTAGAGATGGTTAAAAGGTAGACCACATACTATGCGATGGTTTGTACCGCCTGTTAAACCATCGTTTTATCTTTTAACAATAGTTTAAAATTGTCATCTAATGCATGATGTGTACTAGTGTGTTTTATATCCCTAAACCATTAAGTCTCAAAGCCAAAGTAGCCTAAGCCCAGATCACTAGATTTTCCCAATGTCGTTTCAATGAAGTATATTACAAATTCCAATTGGATTATTTTCATAAGTTCCCTTAACTGATTTAAGTTACCCAGAGTTCTCAAAACCGTTTCACACATCCTCGGTTTATAAAAAATAACTTAAAATGCTCCTTTATCTTTTCCGTTTATAATAGTAACGTGTTTGTTGACATGGAATGCATTAAAAAATAATAAAATTATTATATTCTAAATAAATATATAAAAATAATTAAATAATAAAAATGCTTTATTTTAATATTTTTCCGAGTTCTACTCTTCTCTCCCCTCGTCATCGTGTCTTCACACCTGGCACCCCTACCTCGCTCGAAACCTCTACACCCTCCTTGCTCAGCTATCCCCCAAAGTCCAACCCCCTTCCCTTCCCCTCACCCTGAGACAGCCAGCCCATCTGTGTGCTGCCCCTGTCGCCCTCACCCCGTCATTCATTGAATCGCCATTTAATGGAATAGCCTTCTATAACACCCCGAAGTTAATTAAGTGTAATTAGAATATTAAATGGTGAATTAGTGTGCCATGATGAGTGTTTTGAACTTAATTTGATTACTTTGTGGAAACCTTGTGTTAATTACTTTTGATGATTTTTAATTGTTCTAAATTGTTTTTGATTGTTAATTTAAGTTTTAATAAAACAATTTGATTTGAAAACAGTGTGTAGTTGCTCACAGCTTTGTGCAACTACTTTTCTCTCTCTTCTTCTATTTATTTCACTTTCTCTCTATCTCTCTTCATTTCTCTCGTTCACTCTCTCTCTCTTCTCTTCCCTTCTCTCGGTTTGCTCTCTCTCTCTCATTCTCTCTCTAAAATTTTTGAAACAAATTTCGTTTTCAAGCTTCGGACTAGGAGATCGAAGGCTCGAGAACAAGATTCAACAACAAAAACAACGTTTTCAAGCTTTGATTCGAG